>CM022771.1:3236647-3449147 GCA_012411365.1 Ameiurus melas | reverse complement strand
TGATTTCACCTCTCCAGTGAGCTGTGAAGAGGTGAGATCATCAGTTGTGGTGAGGATCAGTTGTGCTGAGGGATTGATTATGTGATTGTTCTGGGGTTGTTTTTTTTTTTTTTTTTGGTTGTTGTTTTTTTTTAAGACACCACTCACACGTCATTCCATGCTCTTTTCTTTGGAAACATTTGAAAACACTGCACTTTGATGGATAATGTGCTGGTGCCAAATCGATGTTTCCTAGAATATGTTCTGGCAGTTTGGGTAAAAATACAAAGCCTTAGGCTTGAGGGCTGTGAATTGGGAAGCGGAAAGGTAACATTCTTCGTTAACTCATAGGTACTGTAATTATGTAGCGACTAAGCAGGAGCGAAGGAGTGTTTACAAGCAGTCTTCTGACTGGAGAACTATGTCATGACACTTCAGTCATTATCGAACACAGGCCCGTCTGAAACTATTGGAACGACAAGGCCAGTTCATGTGTTTGTGCTGTATACACCAAAGACTTTTGGGTTTGAGATCAGAAGATTGATATGAGACGGAAGTTCAGGATTCCAGCTTTTATTTTCTGGTATTTACATCCAGACGAGTTAATTAACATTAACCATGGAGCCTTTTGTATCAGACAACTTAATCTTTATGCGAGCAGAAGTATAGGAACAGCGCTTTGAGAAGCTACTTTAAAGGCGCTTTATAAAATAAAGTTTATTATTATTATGAGACCTGAGGTAAATGAAATTAAATAACACCTTTTTTTTCTAAAAATATTTGGTTGCATTTCCCTTGCTTGTAATAACTGCATCATGCCTGCTTTATAGGCTTTTACTGCAGCCCCTTTCAGTTCTTGTTTGTTTCGGGGGGTTCTCCTTTCAGTCTCCACTTCAGGAGGCGAAATGCTGCTCAACTACATCGAGGTCTGGTGATCAACTTGGCCAATCTAAAACCTTCCACCCCCCCCCCTGTTAAAGTTCATTGTTGAGTTGGCAGCATGCGTTGGATCGTTGTCTTGCTGCATGATAATGTTCCTCCTGATTAATTTGGATGCATTTCTCTGTAAATGGAAAGACAAATTGCTTCTGTAATCTTCTGAATTCATTCTGTTGCTTCCATCATCAATAAAGATTAGTGAGCTTGTTACAGAAGCAACCCTACAAGCCCAAGCCATGACACTACCTCCACCATGTTTCACACATGAGCTTGTATGTTTTGGATCATGAGCAGGTCCTTTCTTTCTCCACACTTTGGTCTTTCCATCACTTTAGTAGAGGTTCATCTTGGTTCCAGAACTTTTGTGGCTCATCTCTGTATTTCTTTGCGAATTCCATTTTGGCTTTTCGATTCGTACCGCTGCCGATGAGTGGTTTGCATCTTGTTGTACGGCCTCTATATTTCTGCTCTCGAAGTCTACTTTGAACAGTGGATTGTGATACCTTCACCCCTGCCCTGAGGTTTGTTGGTGATGTCACTGACTGTTGTTTTGGGGGGTTTTCTTCACAGCTCTCATAACATTTCTGTCATCAACTGCTGTTGCTTTCGTTGGCCGACCTGTTCCATGTTTGATGCTTAGTACACCAGAGGTTTCCTATTGCCTATGCCCAATGTTCAATTGGGCAATGCCTCTGATCGATTTTCCTTCTTTTCCCAGCTTCCAAATGGCTAGCTTTTCTCCTGTACACAGTTCTCCGTTCTTCATGTTGGATGATCTTTTTTTTAAACAACAAATACTTGTCTTCATGTGCGAAACCTAGTGCTCAAACCAAGACTAGACATTCAGAGCTATTAATTCTTTTAAACAATCAATTTAACAAGGAACACCCAGGCAGCAAGAAACACCCATCAGTCACATGTTCCAATATATTTGATCACGTCAAACAAAATGTGCCAAGTTGTTTAACACGTCTAGATATAAATATGAAGAAATGCACGCTGAAATTCCGATCTTCTCATATCCATCTTTTGATCTCAAACCCAAAGATCTTCAATGTATAGCGAAAACAATAGAATTGCTGTTCCAATTCTTTCGAATCGGACTATAGATTTCTAATAATAAAGGATTTATTTATTTTTAAGCATTTATATTGTAAAAAAAAAAACACAAAAAACAAAGGGTTCCTTCTAGTTCAGATCCGAAAATATAATAAATGCACAACCAGGGAAAACAGTCCCGCAGTTTATTTTAGGCGACGCCCACTTTGGGATATTTGGACCGATAAACGGATACAGATCGTGGCGTTGAGTTTCACTGCTCTGAGATATTAAAGAGTAGAAATTGCGCAGCTGCATGCGAACAAATTTCTGATTCTGTGTGTTTAGGGCGAACCCGGCCTACCACGAGTTGCTGCTGACCGTGCTGTGGTACGGCGTGGTCCACACATCTGCACTCGTTCGCTGCACCGCCGCGCGCATGTTCGAGGTCAGTCTGCTTGTTTCTTTGTTTTTATCTTTTAGAAGAAACCCCACATGCGTTGCAACTAGAAGCTCCGTGTATTCGGATCATTTTGAAATGACTCATTTGAACTGTTCCATGCTTTGTTGAAATGCATTCATTTATGACGTTGCATTACTGTCGAGTCAGTTTGAATGACGATGCCTTGCTGATCCCCCTCTAGCGCCTTCTCTTGCATTGTGCTTCCTGTACACGCCGCTTCACTGAATGTCTAGCGGTGTACGATACTGCTGTAGCTTAAAGCGTCCGTGTGTGTGTGTGTGTGTGTGTGTGTGTGTGTGTGTGTGCATTGCTGCATGCTTGCTGATATCATTCTGAATGGTCCTCATTCCATTCCCCTACATTTCCCTGTGGGAAAAAAAATCATTATAGTTGAAGGGTGAAGAGTAAATCAGCTCTCTGTTGTTGTAATGTAGCGCCAAGGGCCTGGCCTCTTACATCTCTTTGATTTGAACCTTTTTTGTTTCCCATTTAGTCTGTGGTCGGCTCCTTCTGTGTACTTCTTTTGTGTTATTGTTATGTTGTGTGTGTGTGTGTCAGCGCTGCGGTTATTTTGTTACCGTTGTTTTTCTTTTTGTCTTCTTCTCTCTTTTTTCCTCCTATCTTTCATGCTCATTCTCTCCCTCTCTCTTTCTCTTTCTCTCTCTCTCTCTCTCTCTCTCTCTCTCGCTCTCCTGTGGTGTTCCATGACTCTCTGCTCGCTCCTTCCATGCGTCCTGTGTGACATCACCGCTGATCTGACCAATCAGCTGTTGGTGAAGGGGGTGAATGAAACCCTAGTAGCTCAGAGAGTTGTTCCGGCACTTATCACTCTCTCCAGTGATCCTGAAATGTAAGTCTCCTCCTTCCTCCGTCACTCACACACCTCCCTCTGCCTTGGTTTTGCCTGGGAAGCCTTAAATCGGGAATTGCCGGGCCATCTTAGAATCTCACGTTAGCACTAGTGTAAGTGTATGAGCTACTTCTTTCCACAGACAAGAACGTTGACGTGTTTGACTACTTATGGTAGTCAAAGCTTACCTACTGTATTTTCCCAACTAAACGTCGCATGCCTCACTAATACTGCACGTATACAGACAGTATGTGGTCCAATGAGCGTTGTTTTGAACGTGACGTTTCCGTGGTTCTTTACTAAATACAGAAATAATAATAATACAGAAATTTTCTTCTATTTCAAATTTGGACCAAAATGTCTAGACATCGCTTTAATACTACATAAAGGTATTTTCACTAGTTGACGTTTTATTTTATTTTTATTTTTTTTGCACCGAAACCCAGCTTGTCATGTTCCTGAAAAGCTACAACGACGTCTGTCCTGAAGATGTACGAGAAACGTAAAAGTTACGACTTTAATTTACAGTTACAAAGCACTGGCACTGGAGACTCCTTCCAAAAATTTTAAATAGCAACTCTTGCATGTTAGATTTTAGTATTTTAACGTCCTTCCCAGGGTTTGAATATCACTGTCCTTGGATTTTTGAGTAAACTAGAGCATGTTGATTTTTCTAAGACGTAACCACACGTCGTTCTCTCTGGAAAAAGTCGATTTCCCGTTTTCGAATAACATTTCCGCAAATATTTTCACCGAAGAATGTTGCTTTAACTTCTGTTGACCGATTTCAACAACCTCCCCCATTTGCTTGAGGAAATGCTTGGAAAGTCTTGTCTGTGGTAATCGTAAACGTGCCACAGATGCGATTGGATTGGAATGTCGGATCAGATCACTTTGTTTTGATCAATTTCTGATAAACTTTCTTTATCTGGGCTTTCTCGTGGGCTTCCCTGATACAACCCAGGCTTGAAGGAACTAACGTTTGGTTTGTTTGTTTGTTTAAGTGTGACATACATGTGTGGTACTAACACTTTCACCAGCTTGATCATCACTAACCATCACTGGCTTGAAGCAGCAGCATGTTCTACACACTTATCCGTCCGTCCGTGCGGCTCATGGCATGCTTGCCCCTCCCGTCCTCGGGTCCAAAACGATAGATCCCTTCACTCCCCGTTTCTGCCCCTCTCTCCCCCCCCCCTCGCCCTACTACACTATGTGTGGTGTTTTTTTTGTGTTTTTTTTTTTTTTTTTTTTTTTTTCTTTGCTTATCTGCCAGTCCTTGCCCCGCAACCGTCGGGCCCGGGCGGGGGGCGTATGGGCAGGGGGGCCGCGCGGCCCTACCTGTTCGGTGGTGATTTTTTTAAAAAAAAAAAAAAAAAATAAAAAAAAAAAAAAAATTATTCAGTGGTCCCGAATTGTGAGTTAAACCCAGCCATGAGATATTTTCTCTACAAATAAAAACAATATCCTGTTTTTTCAAAAAAAAATATCCTGTTTTTTTTTTTTTTTTTTTCTCTTGGTTGGATTTTTTTTCTTTCTTATTCATCATGGTTTTTAATTTTTTTTATTTGTTTGATTATTTAAAAAAAATAATAATAATAATGTTTTCTCGTAATAGTGTCGTAGTATCCACATTGCCATTGGCATGATCGTCAGACATTATCCATCCTTGCTTACCACATATTCCATACATGTGATCAGTGGTTGTGTTGTCATTGGATCGTTGAATCTTGATTGGGTAATGGGTTGTTGGTTGTTTTGAGTGCGTGCTGATTTTTCTTTTATGCTTGCAGCTCTGTGAGGATTTCCACGATCCCTGCATTTGGAACCATTATGGAGACTGTAACACAAAGAGAGGTACTGATTTCTATTCTCATTCTCACAAAGCCATTTATGTCATTTCCTACCACAGCGTTGTAGTGTTTTAGGAACCGTCCCCAACCCGTGCTTAATTATGTGTCTTTCAGTTGCTGGAAAGAGTGAAAATGCAGCTGGCTTCCTTTCTGGAAGACCCGTTGTACCAGGACCAACATTCTTTACACATGGAAATAATAAAGGGTTTTGGCAGGGTTGGCTCTCACCCCCCCCCCGGTTTCAAGCGCAGGGTTTGGTGGCTTGCCTGTGTTTTTGGGGGATCAGGTGGTAGAGCGGGTTGTCTGCTAATCATAGGGTTGGTGGTTCGATTCCCGGACCACGTGACTCCACATCTCGAAGTGTGCTTGGGCCCGAAATTGCTCCTGATGGCAAGCTAGCGCCTTGCATGGCAGCTCTGCTACCATTCTTGTGTGAGCGGGTGAATGAGAACCAGTGTAAAACGCTTTTTGTCGAACTGCTAAACAAACAATTAAAAGCGCTATATAAGTGCAGGCCATTTTTCTATGTACCGTTCTAACAGTCTGTATTGGTGCTGCATCTCTAGTGTAGCGACGCACTATGGAGATCTGCCTTGCGGTAAACACACACACAATCTATCCTTGTGTCCACAGTCGTCCTTCCGCATTTGCACAAGTTGGCTATGAGTAACAACATGCAGGCGATGGAGAACAAGCGCATGGACATTGCAGGCCAGTTGTTTGAGGCCTACAGCGCTCTGTCCTGCTGCTGTATCCTTTTCGCTGATTACTCTGAAGCACAAACAATCTCGCACCTCTTAACCCTCGCACTTATGTACTACTTTTTGCAGTAGGTTTGTAAGTATCCGACAGACCCCACACACGCCTTTCCTTTTAGTTTCACGGAATCATTCGTAGTAGTCAATCAGTCCATACGGGATTTCGCAGGTTTTTTTTTTTTTTCTTTTTGCGACCGTTGCGGTCAACGATGCTCGATTTTGCTGCTGCTGTTTTTGGTTTTTTTTTAACCCCCAAATTTGCGATGCAATTTCAGCCGAAAACTACTCTGACTATTGGCGAAATAGTTTTTCACAGCGGTGTTTGTTGGGAAATGTGACCTTTTAGCTGTGCTCGCGTTCTACGCGCGTGAACCGAAAAAGGCTTTGACGAAACGTGCGTTGTGGCGACGTCACATGACGCGTCTTGGTCGCAAATCTACAGAAAATCTGCGGTAATTCTGCCGAACGTTGCGGCGTTTGCTCGATTTTGCGTCCGTTTCTGGACAGACCGGTTAACGAAGAATAGGTTTTTAAAGAAATATAACCCAATAACCTTCTGACAATTAAATACCGATAAGTGGGATATTTTTTTTTGCCTCTGCCCCCAAACCCCCCCACACCCAACCCCCCCACCCCCAGATATCTGGATACAATAATTGGGCGTTGTTGTTATTTTCCATACCATTATAATCCCCAATAATAATCTTGAGATCAAAAATCCATTTCTATTTATACAATGATCTCATGAAACGAATCGCTATTAAGGATCGAGTTCAAATCCCAAGACTATCAGAGAGCCACTGTTGGACCTGTACGCAAGATCCTTAATCCTGTTCTGCTCTGTACTTGGACTGGGCTCAATTTTGAGCCATTTTGGATAAAAGCATCTTCAGATGAATGGCTGTAAGTAGAACCGCAGTTCGAACCATCCACAGGAACTACAGTGGAACAGGACTGAAGGTTCCCATAAAGCTTTTACAGATGTACTACGCTTTTTGTCACACTCGCATGTGGCACCCACAGGACCGTTTCGTCTGTGCAACCCGGCTTCCCTGTAAAACGTTGACCAGACTCCTTCCGAGCTAGCTCCTTCGCTGTTCTTGTGTCTTGTTCAACTATTTTAAATAGCCTGGAGGCTCTGTGGCTGACGCGGCATCTCCATCTGTCTCCGTCTGTCTCTCTTTTTCTTTCTGTCCGTCGGCCCTTTCTCCTCTTCCAAGCGCCGCGTCGTTTTCAAAATGTTTACGTGTCACGCTGGCAGCGAACGAAAGCAAATAAACCTCAGCCATTTCTGGATGGCAAATTGCAGGGTGGATGGTGAAACGCTGCGCTGCCCGCTCTCTGATGTTGCGGTGGGTAGCGAGATCCTGGGGATCGGCCCACTGCTCTGGTTTCCCAGCACACATGCCTAATGTGTAGGTGTTTTTTTTTTTTCTTTTTTTTCTTTTTCTTCTTCTTATTCTTTTCGTCTGTTTTTTTTTTTTCTCCATCGTCTCGTTTTCATAGCTTTTACATCTTTGTCAGTTAATCTGTCTTATTTCCTGTCTATTTATCGATTCTTTGCCGTGTGTGTGTTTGTCTCCTGTCCTCGTTCTCTCCGACTTTTCAGAGAGAAACAATCTTTCCTCACCGGTTCTGTCACACGGGTGACTCTTAACCACAGTGGGTAGTGTGTGGGAGATCTGTAGGTCCTGTTTTGTGGTGTTTCAAGGGAGGACCATCTTGTATTCTCCAGCTGGCCTATGAGACCCTCCTTCAACACAGACCAAATGGAGCTGTTTCATAAAAGACCACCTTGTCTTTTGGACTTTTTTTTATTTTTCTCCGTCTGCTTGGGTTACGTAAAAAGTATTGAATATTATATTATATTGAATATTATAATGAATATTGCGGTCTGGATGCGGGCCCAGTAAAGTATTTCAGAAGACAGAGTACTTGAAATAAATACCGTCACGAAGCAGAATTGTTCATATTGATCACTTACGACAAGAATCAGAACCATCACAGTTTCTGTTAGCGGATCCTTTATTGTTTTTTTTTTTTGTTTTTTTTAATAAATCAGGCATGATCACAAATTATTATTATATTGAGGCTACAAGATAATATATTAAAGCCACAAGCTAATAATCTTAAGCCACACCTTATTAAATAATAACCACCGTGTCACTCCATAAATTAGCAAAATAATATCGACTATGTTTTTTTAAAAATAAAATAAAATAAAGCATTAGTTTGTTCCCATGGTAACATGAATCACCAGTACAAAAGAAGTAAGTGTGAAGGCCACTACACAAGTCATCTAACAAAAAGGAGGCTAATGCTAATATCACATGATGCACATGATGTAAGTCACATCATTGTTGTTTTTTTTTTTTTTTGTTTTGTTTTTTTAAATCTGTAATATTCTGCAATATATCGTGGTCTTTTCTTAACCGTCACGTCTCAGTCATTTCTGAAGAGATCATGGTAAACCATTTTCTTCCTGGTCTGAGGTGCCTGAGAACCGACATGGAGCATCTTTCTCCAGAACATGAGGTAGGACAAACCGTCGCTATATCTGCCACCATTTTTGAGTTTGTTTCTAAAATATGAAATCTGTCCTGGGAAGCTAAAAAAAAAAACATGTTGCCGTCGTGTGTGTTTCCTGAGTGTGAGGTTATAGTATCTAACAGTTAATGAAAGTCTAGCTCGGCTAAAAGCTGTCTTAAACCCACATATAGACGTGAACAGAACGTTGTGTGGTGGCCATTTTGGACAATCTGACGTATTCTTCACTCGGTTTGCCTCTTAGTCTATGTGAAAAGTGGGAGTAAAAATGAATTTAGGTAAGATTGACTTCTATAAGTTTACATACGCCTTGCAGAATTTGAAAAAACTTAATTTTTTTTTTATAAATACAAGGACCATTTCAAACGGGGGATAAATGAGGGGACAACTATTACAAATGATGCAAATTTGATGCTCAAGAAGAGTCAAGAAGACGCTCAACACGATACATTGAGAGCCAGGGGGGTGTAAACTTTTGAACGGGATGATTGACGTTAATTATTTTGTTTAAAGATCTTATTTTATTTAGCGGTGCCCTTCAGAAGATATTTACATGTTTCCCAGAAGACAAAATAATAACAATTTACAGCGATCATCCTGTTCAAAAGTTTACCCCCCACAGGCTCTTAATATATCGTGTTGCCTTCTTGAGCATCAGTGAACGTTTGCACCTTTTGTAATAGTCGTGTATGAGACGAGTCCCTCGGTCGTCCTCAGTGTAAAAAGATGGATCTCAACATCATATAGTCACTGTTGTAAAGGGGTGAAGTCTACAGAAGATTCTAGAAATGTAAAGAATGTGCAGGACCTGGAGGATTTTTCTGAAGAACACTGGGCAGTTTAACTGCTCAGGACAAACGAGGGACTCGTGAAGAGCTCTCACAGAACATACAAACATCATGTCAATGATCATCCAGGTAATGAGACACCGGATTAAGAATCGAGCGCGTGTAAACTTTTGAGCTGGTCCATTTGGGTAAATTCAGTTCTTATTGTGTCTTGTGGATTATAATTTAAACATCTGTTATGTTTAATAGCTTCTTCAGCGCAGGACTAAATAAACCACAACATGTAATTTTATGATTCCTCTTATTTAAAAAAATAAATAAATAAAGAGATTCATATTTTGTAGATTCTGCAAGGTGTATGTAAACTTATAAGCTACATTAGCCTCATGGCTCCCGAATCAAATCAAATGTCAAGGACAAGAAACAAGACTTGGTTGATCAACTAGCGCGCAACTCACATACTCACAACTAAATCATGTCTTATGCATTGTAATAATCTTCACTGTCATGTGACCTCTTCAGATTATTGTATTTTCCCATCTTCACAACCAGTATTTCACATGCGTCCATTTATTTTTTATTTATTTAATTTTTTTTTTTTGGTCTACTAATGCCCAGCTGATGCGTCTCTAACGCCCAGGCCACATGGTGTCAGAGTTCCCAGCAGCACTCTAATTTTACTCTGCCGCTCTGTTCTCGTCTGTCCGCCAGGTTATTCTCAGCTCCATGATTAAGGAGTGTGAGCTGAAGGTGGAAAACCGAGCCATGGGAGAGGCACAAGGGTGAGCGCATGTTGTCCAGTGTTTCTGTCTATGTGTCCATCCCTGTTTTCTTATTAAAAGTTGTTCAGTTTCCTGAGGTCGCAGTAAATATCATGTCATAGTTTCAAATTCTAGTAATTTCATACGACAAAAAAAAAACCCAACCCAGCATTCTGCATTGCTTTAATATTGGCTGAAACGAGACGTAATTGTGAATAGGATATAAAGGCGCATAAGTCATAATTTCAAATAAGACCGTTTTATTGTTTTCCATAAAAACCAAGCTTCTGGAGCCCAGCCTTTGTTTGACTCCGAATGTCTGTGAGGTTACCAATCAGGCGTGAATGCCTCTGGCACTGGCGCTTTATGATTATGGCGAACCAACTATGTCCATATTCAAGCCTCTGGCTTCAAGCAGCATAGCGTCTTTGTTACATTTTCTGTAAACTTGACTTCGACTTGTTGTGTTCGTGATTTATTTTTATTTTTTATTATCAGTGGGTCTCTGTTGTAACGCCAAACACGCTATTTATACGGCTCGAAACTGGGTTCTGTTCGCTTTCGGGTAGGAAAATGTCTGTAATTGCAGGAACAGTTTGACTCTGTAATGTGATTCTAACGGTTATCGTGTTAAAAGTGAAAAATCTCATTTACATCATTTCTCCCTCTCTCAAATGATTCCTCAATCAGACAAGACATGGAGCTGCTGTAGCTACGAGACTAAACTAGTAACGGAAACCCAATTTTTTTTGTTTTTCGTCAATATCTGCTTCAGTCTGCGAAGCGGGTTTTCAGTCAAATTAGAACACCGTGTGATTTAATGTAGTCTATAAACATGAACAAAACTTCACTGCTAACATGAGCAGCCATCTTGGATATCGATAAATGGGCGGAGTTCGTCAAATTCTTTGAAGATTAATTGAATATATTTTTCTGTCAGTCCGTACAGGATTTCGCTGAGTTTATTTATCTATTTATTTATTTTGTGATTGTTGCCGTCAAAATTTGTTGCAGATTTTTTCAAAATGTGCGATGCTATTCGCAGTTTTAGGTGGGGTTTTTTTTGTGTTTGTTTGTTTGTTTTTTGCAGAAAACTACTTGGATTGGTAATATATATATATATTAGTTTTTGCTATTCACCAAAGACATTTGGGTCTGAGATCAGAAAACGAATATGAGGCAGAATTTGAGCTTTCGTTTCCTTATATTTAAGTCTATGATGTGTTAAAAATACTTGGTACCTTTCATTTGAACCTACTCACTTTTCAATATTAGAACACGTAACTGACCGGCGTTTCTTGCTGCCCAGGCTTGCCCTGTTGCACTGATTATTTCAACAGTTAATAGCTCTGAATGTTTACTCTTGGTTTGAGCCCTGGGTTTCGCCTGTTCTTAAAAAGGATAAACCAACATGAAGACCAGAGAGCTGTCTATGGGAGAAAAAGCAATCCATTTTGAAGCTGAGAAAAGAGGGAGAATCAATCCGAGCCACTGCACAAGCATTGGACATAACAAATACAACACATCTTTGGATCTCAAACCCAAATGTCTTCAGAGTATAGCAAAAACCAAACTATTGGCCTTGCCTTTCCAGTACTTTCAGAGGGGACTGTATATCGTTCAGGTCATTAACCGTTATGTGGTGCCTTTTTATTTATTTTAATTTTTTGCAGCACTCGTGTTTTTTTTTGTTTGTTTTTTGTTTTTTTGTTTTTTTGCTCCTTCCAGTCAAAAACAGCAACTTCTTTGGTTCTCACACGCCTGCAAATCCAGCATTAGAGACACTTCCCAAAAAGTAAATGTGGCAAACAGAAACCCAACTAGAGTCAGCATTTTTATTTACATTTTTTTTCAAAAAACTTTAGTACTAAGCATTAAATACCGGAAATGTTTTCTATGTGAATTGCTGTGCTTTCTTTCAGGTCCATTTCCATCGCAGCGAGTCTGGTGGGTGAAGACGCAAAGACCAAGTTCCTAAGTAAGATGGGTCAGCTGACCACGTCAGGTGCCATGCTGGCCAATGTTTTCCAGAGAAAGAAGTGAACCAAGTGCTGCTGGGGAAGTTTCCCATGAGCCTCTGCTGTTCGGGGCTTCCTACTTGAAGAAGTCAAATGTCTGCCTTTATTTCATTTGTCTCTCTCTCTCTTTTATTTTTTTTTTTTTTTTTTTTTTTTTTTTTTTTTTTATAGGCTCCGTTTTATATCATATTTATGTCTTAACTATGTACTATATTCCAACCTCCAAAGAAAATTGCACTGTTTTTTTTAAATTATTATTATTATTAATAATAATAATAATATCACTACGAGTTTCTTTCCCGCTTTTTTTTTTTCTTTTCTTTTTTTTTTCATTTTATGTTTATTTTTTTTTTGCTTTCTTCGTTAAATCTATGACGGCAAAAACAGATTCCTTCCCTGTCTTGCGCTCTTTCATGTGCTGCGGTGTCTCTGAAAAGTGTTTTCTATAAGTGTGTTTAAAGAATTTCTTTCTGTTTTTGGATATGCGCAAACCGTAAATACCTGTATAATACACTGAGGAGGAACTTACCTGTATCCTGTATATTGGAAATTGGTGTCATGATTAAAAAAAAAAAAAAAGGTGAAGGACTGTTGTGTAGTTCTATAAATGTGAGTGATAATAAGATATGATATCGGCAGGCAGGTGTTCGAACAATGAGCGGTAAACCCTCTCCGTTAACAGGTTCAAAGTTCACGAGCTGCTCCGGAGGGCTCTCGGCCGTGCAAAGACGTTCCTTCCGTCTCTCGAGAATAGAATTTGCATGTTGTAGTCAATCGTTAACATTTAGCCCTGATTAGTAAATTCTCTGACTTATCATTTATTTCTCCCACCCAGGAATATTTGCATAAAACAAACAATGCCCTCTTGTGTTTCCGTGGATTTCTGGGTGCGGTTCAACGTCTTAAACAAATCACAGCCTTCTTGATGTAGAGCTCTCCTTTTTTTTTTTTTTTTTTTTTTTTTTACTCTCTTTTTTTTTTTTTTTGACTCTCTTTTTTTTTTTTCTATTATGCAGTAGTAAGTGTGGGGAGATGGCGTAAGTAGGGATGTCTTAGTCATGAGCACACCGTGAGTCAGAAGTCAGGACCGTTTCCAAAGCAAGCAGGAAAGAGAGAAAAAGAGGTGGAGAGGTCGCCCGAACCACAGGAACATCCAGCCTCTGTGTGTTTTCATTGCTTTTTGGTTCTTGACTCAATCTATAACGAGATATTCACATCGGAAAGATTTATCTTCAAGCCGACAGGTGTCCACTTTCATGACAAGTCACGGTTCACCTGTACCTTTTTGTTGTTGTTTTTTTTTTTTTTTTTCCTACATATTTCTGAAAAATAAAAATAAAACCAGGTGGGTTGAAATGTGACCCATGAACAAGATCAGTCTAAATTGTGCTGTAAAGTTTGAGTCCTATTGCTACACTCTCAGAGGAAGAAACGTAGTGACGCGTACAATTAAAGATTACTTAAAGTGTATAATCACACCTTGAGTACCAGGTGTAGCTTGAGTGAGCTTTTATAATGTAACACATAATGCTAATAATAATTGAATGGGTTTTTTTTTCCTCCCTTGCATTTTCGAAGAGAAAAGTTACACACCTTCTACGCTTGAGAGACAACCAAAGGTACAGTTTAGTACCCTCTTTTTCTTTCTTTTTTTTTTTTTTTTTTTTCTTTTTACTCCTGATAGTGTATAATCGATTCATTGGAAATTCCCTTATTTTCATTGTACACAATTTGAACTGATGTTGAATCATTCGGCTCCAAACAAACCACGAAAGTAAGCCGAGAAAAGTCACCAAATTTGATCTTATAGTTATGCTTTTGTAAAAAAAAAAAAAAAAAACACTATCTGAACTGTATGTGGTAAAAAAAAAACAGTCTCCTTCATCCATGAGTAACCAGAGAAGGTGATTTGCATGTGACGTTGCGCAATTCTTTCCAAGGAGAGAGAGCACCAGAAGGAAAAGCAGCCAAGTCTCCCAGCACCCCAGACGACAGTTATTCAAATCAGGTAATAATGTTTTTTGCAGGAGGAGCCGAAGAGAGAGAGAGAGAGAGAGTGTGTGTGTATGTGTGTATGTGTGTGTATGTGTATGTGAGAGAGAGAAGGACAAGGCCCAGGGCTGAAACACCTGGGAAGAACAGTTCATTAAACTCTGTATGGGAAGGGCCCCTATACACACTGGAAGACAGGTGCACAGCAAAGGCAGGTGGAGGGTTTATGAGATAAGGGTTGAGTTTGTGTTTTTATCTCGGTCATCTACCGTTAGTGTAGGCTTTAAAAAAAAAAAAAAACATTAAAGACAAGAATGCCTTTGTCAGAGCTGGAATAAGGTGTTTCGACATGTGGGCCGGGACTGCTTAAATGAGCTTATTTTAATTGGTTCTAATGGAGGTGACTGTTGTAACTTGTTTACATGTGGAGGTTTTAAAGTACAGAGACTCAAAAGGACATTACGGAAGAGTTGGTTTTGTTGGTATTTAATAACGTTAGCCGCCAAAATGGTTTTGACGTTTGTCCAGAGTTCCAGAAATGTTCGCTCTGTATTGCCAAAATAAAAAGTGCTTTGAAAGAGAACAAACATTTCAAACCATCCAATCATTTATCTTCTATAAGTTCTTTATCCTGGACTGGATCGTGGTGGATCCAGAACTTGTCCCGAGAACAGGACAATTCCCCCGGGTGGGATGCCGGGCTATAGCATAGCCAATCCACCTACAGGCACGTTTTTGGACGGTAGGAGGAAACCGGAGAACGTGGAGGAAACCTGTGCAGACCATGCAAAACGTCTCACAACATACGTTTCCGGTCCAAGCTCCGAGTTTAGCATAGGCAGAAAAATTGGAATATCGCATAAAACATTTGCAAATAAAGCACTGATTCCATCCCGTGTGTTCAAGAGAACAAAATAAACCACTTTTGGGGAAACTGGCGCAAAGTATCAATTCAAATAGAAGAATTGGGGAAGTCCGTTTTCTGAGACAATTATCCAATCAGGTGATTTTTGAGTCAAAGCAACATGACTCTTTTTTTTTTTTTTACGTACAATGAGGAATTTATTCTGTAAATGTGTTTCCATTGTCGTTTATGCTCGTCTTCTTATCAAGTAAAAGCTCTGGTTAGTAAAATTAACCGGAGTTCAAGATCTAACCATGGACCCTGGAACTGTGGGGCAACGACGATACCATAACCTGCCAAAGCCAGACCCATATCTCCTTGCAGCTCTCGCCTGGTTTCCCACCGAAGCTAAGTAGGGTTGAGTCTGGCCAATGTGTGAATGGAAGACCTCCTGGGGAAAACTCATTTTGCTGCTGAACGTAGTATTAGTGAGGCCAGTAGGGGGCGCTCACCCTGTGGTCTGTCCGGGGCCTAATTGCTCCAGTGTAGTGATGGGGACACTATACTGTAAAAACAAAACCGTCTTTCGGATGAGGGCGAGGTCCTGACTTTCTGTGGTCATTAAAAAAATCCCAAGATGGGGAAAAGAATAGGGGTATAAATTCAGTGTCCTGGTGAAATTGACCCTTCTCTATCATGGCCCCCAGCTTGAGTTGCTCTCCGTTTGGAGTCTTGAACCTCAGTTTTCCTCCAGGATTACTGTTTTCCTCCCATCCACCTAAACATACAGGTATGTGAGTTGGCTATGCTACTGTAAATTGCTCTTAGTTGTGAATATGTGTGTTGTAAGAGTGAAAGTACACGGTCCTGTAATAGACTGGCTTCCCGTTCAGGGTGTGTTCCTTCTTCACACCGCGTGTTTCCGCGATGGACTCCAGATCCAATGCCAACCTGACGAGCAATACTACATAATATAACTCTAGTACAAATTATAATCGCATACCTTTCAGTAATCCACTGCATGATCTTATATCATTTGCAGCTTTATCAGATTGTTTATTCACTGTTTTTTAAAAGCTTTTTATAGAGATGCACCGATGTATGGCTCAATAATCGGTATCCGCCCATAAAGGCGATTTTTCACGTTATCGGTCATCGGTTTAAAAACATTATATCCTGTCAATCAAAAGAGGGCGGGAAAACACATCGATTTTGTGCAGTGTGTAAAGATGATGTGTGTGGAATGATGACAAAACTGCAGTTTGTAATCTCTGTAATCTCTGCACTGATGATATTTTACAACGGAAGTGAGCAGCAGTGAAGCGGGAGTTTCGGCGTTGAGTCAAATTTTTATGTTGCTCGCACTGAATTAGAGCACCAGTACACCGTGGAAAGATTTAAATCAAGATCAGCTGACAAAAAGTATATATTGCATGGGAAAATATATTTGTAGAGTAGTACATTTCATATCCAGTTAATGTTAATATATAAAAAAAGTTGATATTATATATGACCAGTTTGATGTCAGTGATGAAATGCTTTTGTTTGTGGTGAGTGAATGTGAGACTAAAAAGGAGGGTTTTTTTTTTTGTTTTTTGAGAATTCAATCAATGTTCATATGAATTAATAACATTCAATAAGGTATTCAATAATCTTACTTTAATCTCCAGAATTGAGTTCATGTGTTAATGTTCATTAGAGTCATGTGTCAGGTGTTTACTGTTCATGAGACCAGTTACTGTGAAACAACTTGTTGGAACGGAGAGAATAAAGTTTTTATTTTCATTTCTTCATTTAAAAGAACGCACAAAAGGGCAGAACTATCGGTATCGGCTGAGAAATTTCGTGTCGGTGCATCTCTAATTTTTTTTAAATAACGGCCTGTTTTGAAGTTCTATTCTTTAGAGTAAAGTATCCGTTTACCATTTTAATAATGGTTCAAGGAGAAAAAAGGGTATACGATGCACGTCACTCCTTCTATTTGCAATGCGAAAAGAGAGCCAATAAAGTGTTCCTTTGAAATACACTGTGATACGCACGCATTGCCCGATACCACTAACATTAGATGCAATCCTTCAAGATGTGGAAGACACAAGGACATACCCCTTATTTAGTCTACCTGTAAGAATCTCACTTTACCACAAACATAATAATCATGTGGTCACACAGATGTGTTTTTACTCGGCAATCGGAGGTTTCTCTGCCTGTCCTGACCTCAGCATGGTCATGGCAACGGCACAAGGCGGGGGACATGCTGGACAGGGTGCAAACCCATCGCAGGGCACAATCGCACAAACATTCACACACATTTGTGTGCTATTTGGAAATGCCAATCAGCCTACAGCGCACGTCTTTAGGAGGAAATGACTGGGGGAGGAAACCAGAGAACCCGGAGGAAACCCCTGAAGCACGGGGAGAACGCAAACTCCGTGCACACAAGGCGGAGTCGTGATTCGAACCCCCAACCCTGGCGGTGTCACCGTGCCGCCTGATGTGATTTTAATAGTTTTATTAGTTATGCATAATTGACTGGTCACTTGAATAGGAAGCCCAAAACTCTATAAACATGGATATGTAAATAATAAGCAATTATGATCACGTAAATGCGCAAATTTTATTTAGACTGCTTGTTTAATGTTTAATGTTTAATGTTTAATTTTTTAACACAGTTTAATTGCTTTAGGGTTTTGTGATGCCTCAATGCTTCAAATATATAAACCTGAAAGCTCAGATTTACCAGCTTAGTATTTTACTGAATAATTTTTGTTATTTATTTGAACTCCCAAAAATAGTGCATGATCGAGTGACTAGGTTGGGTGGTTTTTTTTTCTTTTCTTTCACCTTAGCATTCAACTCTTCAAGAAGCAGGGAACCAAACATGGAACAACGTTCATTTGCATATATATGCATTGCACCAATAGGAAAGAATGCAGTTCAGAATGGAGCCCACCTACGTATTGCAGAAGCCCCGCCTCTTCACAGCTCATGCCCTCCGTTTTGCTCTAAGGATCTGCGCTGACATTGTACAGAGAAGTTCTCAGTGTGAGGAGTTGAACATGCTTTAAGGGCATCCTGTCAAACACACACACACACACACACACACACACACAACACACACACACGCGCACGAAGCGGAAGCCTGAGAGTCTGAGTTGGTCACTTTGTATACTAAAAATCATGAGAGCTTATTTCTCCACCAGTTGGATATTTCGAGGTTGGATCTACTGCCTGATCTTTGCCTTATGCATCCAGGTAAGATTCCTGTTTTATTACAAATGATGAATATTATCATTATGTGTCATGTGTGCTTTGGTGCAGAAATAAATAGAAATCTGTTTGTTGATCTGGGTCTAATCACGTGGATCTCCTGGATCTGAGAGGGATCATAAGATGGAGATGATCATTATTGGAGTTAAAGCGTTAACTGTAGGGCTGGGTGAAATCTGAAATCTGTTTGCACACTGTTTTACTGGAAACACTGGATGTTGGTTTACATCCAGATCCCACACCGCAGGCTGTAAATGAGTCCAGCCATCCTCACAGTATACTCTCTCTCTCTCTCTCTCTCTTCTCTCTCTCTCTCTCTCTCACTCACTCACTCTGTTTGAGAAAACTTTCAGAACTCTAATCCAGGCTTTTGTTTAATTTAGTTTTTTTTTTTTTTTTTGCCTATTTATTGTTGGCCCATTTGATGTCTGAGGGGAACTTGACATGTGGAAGTGTCTCTTGACATCACATTGTGTGTGTGTGTGGGCGAGGGTGTGGGTGTTCAACCCATGGGATTGATTTAGTGATAATTCTGTACAACCCCCCCCCTTCCCGATGCAATAATGGGGAACACGGATATTCTTGGAGATATTCTTGTTTGTTCCATTAAAGCAGGGGCTCGCAACCTTTTTATTTTGAAGCCAGCGACCCCTTTCACTGTCAAATAAATTCCATGGCCTTGTCAGATTTCTGTCATGAACACTGCTTAAATGTTCATGCTGAAAAAACAAACAAACCACAAAACAAATAAGAGATACCCTTATAGAATTTGTAATGGATTTAATGGTTATAATGGAAGTATTGGGTTTTTAATAGAAACTGTAATGGTCTCCGTGGGTCTCTTCTACTGGTGGAATGTTATGTCTAGTGGATAACATTAATGACCAATAGAACACCTTTGACATTTGGTTTGTAATGGTATTTGTAATGGAAACCATTAGAATTTCTGACATGGTTTCTGTTGGGATTTTTAAATTTTTTCTTTCAGCAGGCATAGAATGTTTTTTTTTTTTTTTTTTGAACATTCCACAAGTAGAACTTATGCTATATTTACAGGCCTATTGTTATTGAGTTATTGAGGTTTGGATTGAACCCATTTCATTCAAAAGGCCAGTTTTTAGTCATAACAAGCTTATAATGGTAAATAATGGCATGTTGCAATTTAACTAAATGAATAAATCAAAGACCGCTGGGGTTCCCAAACCTCACTCACACAGAACCACTTCTTTAAAGTATTATAGAAGGTGCGTATTTCGCAAATTTAAGTAAAATTACTGTCCAGCCATGCCCGGTATTCCCGTTTACACGGCATGACTACCTGAAACTTGTTTTCAGTCTGACACCCATGTCTCCAGTATTTTAATATCAGATAAAATGTAGAAACCAATCTGCTTTGCATGAACCTGCCACCTTACACATCCTACTTCAATGATAAAACTGTCACTCAAAAATCTGCATGGCTGTTAGAGATCAGCCATTAGGATGATCTTCTTTTAATAGAATATCCCAATGGACCTCTGACCGGTAGCTTCAAAGTCTTCCACAGTTAACTACAGTAATATCCATTCATTTATTCTACCATTCAGTCATTGAATAGCTGTGTAATTCGCTTATCTTGATCACCCTCGAGGGAAAAGTGTGTGAGCATGCTTAACGTTGCATCACAGACCATGCGGGTCTGAACTTGTGCTCGATAGACGGCACCAGCTCAAAGCGTTAAGGTCTGTGCAGTGTCTGGAGAAGGCGATTCTCACAGGAATGAGAATGTTTGGCCATGCCGATGTTTTGTTTTCACACGTTGATTGCGCACGAGGTTGCACGTTGCAAGGGCAATTCGTCCGCACGGTGTGTTTTGCGAAATCTCTGATAAAACAGAAAACCTGTACTGTTAGACAAGGCTTAAATGATTCACCTGGCCAGGTGAAAAGTTTCATCGTAACAGTTATGCAAACTCTGTGGTTGAAGGAAAACTGGTTTTCTAAATGCACTATGGTGTTCTTGCAAAAGTGTACAGTTGCACACAAGAGGTACAATATGACAAACAAAACAACCCCTACCCCCCTCGACATGGCACCCAGTTTGTAACTTGGGACTGATTTTCCATTTTGGAATCCCAAGTGATTGAAATGATATAGCGGTTACTGAGGGGACGACGGTGAACACGGTTGAATGCTGGGACAACAGTCGACGTTGTATGCTTATTTTCTAACATGTAATTATTCAGGGCGTCACTGACCATGCTCTTATATATTTAGTCGATGAAAATATTTCATGTCGCTTGTTATACCCTGCTAGTTGGATGCAGAAGGACTAGAAATGAATGCTGGACATTCCTTTGGGTTTCCCGTCTCCTTTCTCATGCTTCGTTTGAGTCCAGGCTCTGAAACCGCACAGACAATGAAATATGTCTCTAGGCATCCTCATACTATCATAGCACAAAACATACAATTGGACAAGAGTGTACACACTACCAGCCAAACATTTGGACACAATACATTGAATTTAGACAGATGGAAATGGTGAAATGAATGCCTTGTGTTCGCCCAAGCAAATAGATTTTTTTATTTAGAACTTAGTGAGAAACTCTTTCGGACAATTAAGAAAAGCCACTTGGGCGTCGTGTAGCTGGTCGAGAAGAATATCTAAAGAGAAGAATATCCAAACCTTCATCAGGAATACTGCTAAGAGTTTAAAATATAATATCTTTTTAATTGATCTCGTTTTAGTTTTGCCCCAATCCCAATTTGGTCATTTGCTAATTCCCACCCACAAGCTAGCTCTCACCGATCCCACGATAGCTACGAACCAACCAACTGGACACGTGAAGACACGTGAAGCCAGCTAGGACATTTTGTGTCACAGCCCAGCGTAACACACTCAGAGGAAAAGTGCTGTCAACCCTCTTCCACATACATGAGCTCACAGACACCTACAGTTGGTTCAGTGTTGCTCTGATTGACAAGGGAGAAACTAATTATACATTAAACTCACAATTTGATTGAGTGAGTGATTAGCATTTTTCTTGGTCACTTGGTCATAATACCAGTTTTATAAGTTTTTCACAGTTATTTTATTTCCTCTTATTTTCCTTTCATTTGTACATTTTCCATACCGCTTATCCTACACTGGGCTAGAGGGGGAGCCTGGTGCCTATCATAGGGAACTTGTGGGAAAGGGTTGGGGACAACCTGGATGGGTCGCTAACCCATTGCAGGGCACAATTGCACACACAATCGCACACTACAGACAATTTGGAAATGCCAGTCAGCCTACAGTGTATGTTTTTGGACTGGGGGAGGAAACCAGAGTACCCGGAGGAATCCCCAACCGCAGAGGTGCGAGGCCAATGTGCTAACCACTAAGCCACTAATCGCGAAATGCTGGAGGGTCTGATAGTGGGTAATAATAATACGAATAGTAGATAATATTACCTACTATCCAACAGAAATGAACACAAAATCAAGGAAACTCTGCAATATTCTTGGAGCGTGCAATTTTCTAAATTACCGCTGATTTGGGCCAAGACACGTCACGTGATGTCATCACACAGCACATTCATACGTCGAACACGAGTACAGCTAAATGGTCCAAATGACCAACAAACATCACTGCAAAAGACCATGCAAAACAATTTTCGCCAAATCAAGTAGTTTTCCAGGGGGAACAAAAAGCACAAAAAACTCACCAATTTTAAGTGAGAAAAATGTGCAGCAAAATTAATCATTTTTAACCAAATGCTTTAACAAGCATTAAACAAAAACTCTGCGAAATCCTGTATGGACTGATTGTGTCACGTTACAAAGTTGGATACGGAAGCAAGCGCAGATCTTCAAACAGTTTAATAAACAAACAGACAAACAAACAAAGACACTAAGACAACTCTGCAAAATACTGTGGCTAAGGTTAAACATAAACCATTCACAAAGACAAAAGAAAAGAAAAAAAAACCCATGGTACAGGGACACAGGTCAAGATAGACAATACATAAGACGAGGAAGCAGTACAAACAGTGGCTCTATCTATCTATCTATCTATCTATCTATCTATCTATCTATCTATCTATCAAATGAGTGCTCGTTAAACAGAAACGTGATACAGGTGCAGGTGGTCATGTGACAATGATGTGGTATGGTCCAGTGGCTGTTGGGAAATGAAGTCCAGAGTTACCTCTTTGATATATGACAGATTGATAATTCAATAATTCAATTCCATCAAATACTTTACATTTTTGCATAGCAAAGCACTCTCAAAATCGTCCACTCTCAGATCGCAGCTCTAAATGTGCGCTTTATTAAAAGCAAGTGCACTTGATTGGAAGCAGTTATTTATCTAAGACTGCTATATTTGTTGATAGTGTTTTCACTAGCGTTATATCGATCTCCAAAATCCTTCAAATGTACTGCTTAGAATTTCTAATTGTAGAGTATTTACCTTTTACCTTAAATCAATTTCTTAATTTCTTTGGCCGTGGCATGGTTGTTGGTGTCAGACGGGCTGGTCTGAGTATTTCAGTAAAATGCTGATCTTTTCACAAACAACAGTCTCTAAAGGTTGTACAGAATGGTGTGAAAAGGGAAAAATAATTATTTTATTTATTTATTTTTAATCCAGTGAGTAGCTGTTTTGTGGCCAGGAACGTCTTGTTCATGGGAAAGGTTACAGAAGAATGACCAGACCAGTTGAAACTGACAGGAAGTCTACAGTAACTGTGTAAAATATGACCATTTAGTCAGATTTGTATGATTATCTTTATAAATCATTTTCTTTTCTCATTAACCCGAGTGCACACGTTTCGACAGGGTATTATTTGCCCGTTTAAATGATTCCTAATGTGAACAGTAATTTAAAAAAATAAAAAAAATAAAAAATAATAATAATAATAATCCAGTTGTGCAACATAGGGGAAAGCATCCAGGAAGATTTGAATAAGAGAGATGACAGGAACTAGAGTAAATCTTTCACTCCAGAAATGTTCCAGGATACATTTTTTTCTTTCCTAGGTGTTTGTACCACGATCTAGTGGAAATAGAGTTTATCTGGAAATCCCAACAATTTCCTTCTGTGAAGTTTTAGATCAGCTGGAAAGCTCAGCTGTTCGGGTTGAATGCTAGTGAAGGTTGTGAGTTCAAATCCCTTGAGCAAGGCTTTTAACTTTCCACTGCTCAGCTCTGTGCTTGGATTGGATTCGGCTTGACTCGTTGGATAAAAGCGGCAGCCAAATAAATAAACTTAATGTAAAAGTAATTAGAGTCTACAGAGGCTGATGGAGTCATTCAAACATTGCTGTGTTATTTCTGTGACAACCGCTGGATTATAATAACAATAACAATAATACTAACTTACAGAGTTCATTGGGTGGTGATGCCAAACCATTTTGCTGGAACCCGACCCAAATATTGTTTGCAGCTCATTAAAAAAGTCGAGTAAGTGGAACACGTGGCTTGTCCGCTCCCCTCTGCTTATCTTGGCACTTATGTTGCCTTAGTTTGGATGTTTTCGACCGTCTCCGAGCCTACTCTGCGTTTTCGTTAACACATGAAAAGGTTTTCCATCTATAAACCCGTGCACATTTTTTTTTTTGTGGTATCAGCAGGGAAGTGGTTAGTGGTTATAAACCCTGTACACTCTCAGAGGTCATGACCTCATGAGAGTTGATCCTGACACTGCACGTAGTTTAGCGTGTGTGTACTATACAGGGTCTTGTAGCGGCCGTACAGGCCCACAAGTGTACGTTTCATGTAGTATTACATTTCCCATGATACAGTATCATTTAATATCATTTAACACACAGGCCTACGTGTCATCGTGAATTTCAAGAGACGGCAAATCAAGAGTAATCAGTTATCCGGCCTAATTCACATGATGGCGATTGAATTTTCAACCATTATTTACTTTATATCATTCTTTTTTGTTGTTGTTGTTGTTGCAGACAAATCATGCCAAACCACCATGCAACCAAATGCAGTACCTCTGGAAAGGCGTATGCTGTAGCATGTGCAAACCTGGTAAACAATCTTCCAATCCTTTTCATTTGCTATAGAAAGCCAAATATGGCACAAAGCGAAGCTTGCACTGATTTGAATAAAGCTTTGAAATGCTGTGAGTTTCGATAGGGAAGTGTGTGTGAAAGAGGAACACCTACATAACCACAGAGCCCTTCTCCAGTATGAAAACCTCAGTTCAGGCTCTGCTTCATAAAAACAATCCAGTGGTCCTGCACGACTTCTGAATAATGTAGGAACTATGTGAGCAACTCCAGCAAGGCAAATTAATGGAGTCTTTCTCATGAACACAGGAACATATCGGTCTGCGCATTGCACTGAGAACGATGATACCAGGTGTCGGCCATGCGGGAAGGACGAGTACCAGTCGGAATATAACGACGAGGAAAAGTGCCATCCACAGAAGTTCTGTGACGAGGGTCAGACGTTCAATTTCATTATTACTGACTACAGTCGACTCCAGAATTATTGACACCCTTGAATATAATTAGCTCCCTCCACCCTACCCTACCCCACCCTCACCCACACACATCTCACATTTGCACTTAGTTTTCAGAAATGTATATCATTCAGCACAATCAGAGCAATAATAAAAGAGGTATATTATCCTCAATCCTGGTCACCTCTGCCAGGAGGTTACGACTTGGATATACACTAGATAGGGCTTTTACCCAGATCATGGCCTCAAATATCTACAGGGAAGGCTAAAAAATTTTGCACTGGCCGTTTTGGGTTTGAAACCCACTGAAGACCAGGTGCACACTTCAGAGTTCAAGTTCAAGATCCCATCCACAAGTGCCTAGGAACCTTGTTAGAACTACAGGGAGAGGCTTCATCAGTCCAGTACACACTTTAGCAAACATTTATTAATTGGGGTCTTTTAAAATCTTTTAAAAGAACATTACTTTTAAAATCTCATGCTTAAAAAAAAAAAACCTGATTGTGCTAAAATAAAACTTTACAGCTTATAGAAGATGAAAATGTTTTTATGAAGGGTGCCAATATATCTGGAGTTACGTTTCCAGAGGGAAAATAAAATATAGCCATAATCAACTAAGCCCAGTGGAACTTTCTAACTGCTTCTCTCTCTCTCTCTCTCTCTCTCGCTCGCTCTGTACCACAGGGAAAGGATTTTATCGTCCTAGTCCCAGTAGCACCACTGAGCTTGAATCATGTCGGTGTAAAGAGGGCTTCCAGTGTACCACCACCTACTGCGAGTTCTGTAATAAAATCAAACCCTGTCCTCCGGGCCAAGGACTCGCAGGGGGTAAGATCTTATTAACTCCGGCACATTTCATCCAGATACACATTTCACATCTTATCGTGATGCATCGACAAACGAGTGCCTCGAACTATTCCACAAACTACCGTTGTGGATTTTGGTTCGTTTTCAACACAGAAAGATAAATGCGACTCATAAGACAAATGACTCATAAGTACAAATTCAGTGAATTGGTGGCCTGCTGTGGCTTGTGGTTTGACACAAAGTTCGAAGATTTGGCCACAGTGTACAGATGTTGATATTTTTGTAGTACTGATAGCGTTCGATATCATTCATTTGGATGATTATATACCTTATTTCCAGTACGGACAATAGGATGAAAGGAGACGAAGTAACATAAACACAGCCGAAAGCTTAAAGTATCAGTTCAAAGAGCGAAGTCTATTAATGAGCATGTATCTGATGCCAATACTGTGAATGGTTCAGCCCTTATTAATCATTGTGACAATCTGCTCAAGAAGGCCTATATCTTATGGGAATCTATTTCATTCGGGATCGAACCAGTTGTGTATAATCAACTTTTTAACAGTGGTAATAAAAACATTAAACATGTTTTAACAAGACTTTCAACCAGATTCGAGCATGTAGGTACATACGCGTAAAACATGGCAATCAAAACACATCTCAGAACATAATCAGTTGTTGAATCAGGAAACACTGTTATGGGGAAATTATCCAAAATTGTGACGTTGATTGTCCGTTAACAGCACATCCTGAACAGTTTGATTCCTCTTATACCTACAGCGATATGCCAAAGGCTATCAAACCTTTTATTTAGTAATAAACATCTCTTCCTACTTATTTTATACGTTATGCTTTATATATGTGTCGTTAGGGGGGCTTGGTTGTTAGCACGTTTGCCTCGCACCTCCGTGGTTGGGGATTTAAACCTCCCTGTGCGTGCGGAGCTTGCACGTTGTCCCAGTGAACGGGGTTTCCTCTGGGTACTCCGGTTTCCTCCCCAGTCCAAAGACACGTGCTGTAGGCTGATAGACGTTTTCAAATTGTCCGCAGTGTGCGAGTGTGTGAATGACTGTGCCCTGCGATGGGTTGGCACCCCGTCCAGGGTGTCCCCTGAGATAGATTATCCCTGGGAGTATATGGGATTATGACAAAGTGTTGACACTGGAGACTCCTTCCAAAAAATGCGAAATAGACCAAACCATATAAACATTTTTTTTTTTTTCCCCAATCTTTTTTGGAACAACAAGCACATTAATATTAGTACTGGAACTACTGTTAGAGCTGCTGTTAAGGACATTCATTGACACCTTCTGACCAATCAGAACTGAGAACTCAACTGAGCTGTGGTAGAAATCGTTTATTAATTACTGAGCTATGTCCAGACATTCTTCATTTTTCTAAATACATGCCGATTAGTTTTATTGTAGTTATGCATAGTACGTATTGGAAAAAAAATGTGCTTTAAGATGAATAACGTGCTGGATGTTCATCTGGTTCCATTTATGTGGTGTCTTCAAAAGTATATTAACATTTTTTTGTGCTATGATCTGTTTCTCTACTTTGTCATTTAAGAGCTTGGCAAACAGTTATGTAAGGACTGCGACTACGGATTTTTCTCTGATTCCACTTCAGCAGAAGCGTGCGAGAAATGGACAGAGTGAGTATACACTCAGAGCCAGTCGAGGTGTTTGATTGAACTACAGCTTGGGCTTTAAAATACTGCTCTTCTGACACACACACACACACAAAATCATACACACTCAGGGCTCATTTGTGCAGTTGCAGTGCTCATTCTCACGAGTGCTGTTTTTCTGGCGGTGCTCTCAGGTCACAGGCGCTTTAAAAGCCCCCGCAGTCTTACCACGCTGCGGTAGCATGACTAATTTCTCCACCACTTCCCTTGGAAAGAGCTTATTTTCCTTAGTCGGCCATTTTTGTGGTACCCGTTTGTGGAAAGGACTGCGACTAATAAAAACAGAAGTGACAGTTTTGCTGCAGAGTCCTGGGCTGATAAGTCTGTTTTTTGTCGGGTTTTTTTTTTTCAGCTGTAAAGCCATTGGCAAGACCGAGGAAAAGCCAGGTAGCACTGAGGCAGATGTGGTGTGTGGACCACCCTTCGGTACGTGATCTACCATGTTTAGCGCACCAATACAGAAATGAGTCGTGTTTTAATCCTTCATTTCTGCCTTCGTTCTTCAGCGCACCCGACATGGCCCATTGTGGCAATACCCTGTGCCATAATCGTCATATTTGCCGTGATTCTTTCCTGCTACAAGGATAAACTGAGCATCCTTTCAGGTACGTCTGGTTGAGAAATATTTATTTTACTATCTTAGATGATCCTTTCATGTCGCTGATTATATTTTCCTTTTTTTCTCTCTCTCACTCTCTTTGAACAGTCAATCTACGAACCTGCATCCAGAACATTAAACAGAGCAGAATCCAACAAGTAAGTGAAACAGGAAGTGCCGTTTAACAGGCAGAAGCTGACAATTGGTCAGAGTTACCTTGTTCATCAGTCACACACATTTAGCAGGTTTTCCAATATGGCTGAAAGTATATATTGACCGTCACACAAATTTGTGTTCCGTCCCCAAACTGTTGTCACGATGTTTAATGCACAATGTCTTTGTATGCTGTATCTTTAAGATTTCCCTTCACTGGAATTAAGGGGCCCAAAGCTGTTCCACCAATGACCTCACTAATGCTCTCATGGCTAAATGTGTTATGTAATGTCCATGAAACGAGTTCATGTTATTACATTATAATAGCTACAAACAGTCATTCCTTGTCCACCATAAGTTAATAACATTAAGGAATGCTGAATATTCATCACCTTACAATTAAAGCAGTTTATTATTACATTTAATTGATGTGTCCTTTTAGCCTGGGAATGTGCACAGGCAATAAATAAATGAATAAATAAATAAATAAATAAAAACACCACCAGTGCTCTGTAAGAGTGCTGCTTTGCACGAGTGACACTGTCCAAATGTATTAGTTCAACACACCTTATTGTTAGTAATACGACAATAGTCCTGCTAAAATAAAATAAACTCAAAACTATTCTTTTCCCAGGAGACGCTAACACCGCCGTTCCATAACAACTGCCCCCTGTACGAGATCACGTCTCAGGAAGATGACGGTACTCCAGAATACCTGAGCATGTGCTCCAAAGCCAATTGTGATTCCCCTGGCCTAGACAAGGCTCAAGGAAACAAGAAGAACACGCACTCCTCCAAGCTGGAACGGGACCAGGCTGATGGATCATCAGGCAGCTCCACTGAGGGCTCTGAGGGTCCAGGTTCTCCATTTCCTGGCAGCTCCTGCAGCTGCTTGATCATGAAGGAGCCGATGGAGGTGGGCGAGAATGAGGACTGCAGTGAACTGGTGGCGACGGGCCTGGCTGGCTGCTGTTCCTGTGCTCAGGGGGAGAACATGTTCGCCAAACCAAGCAAGGATAGTGATGTGAGCCTGAAAGAGCCTCCTCTGTGCGGGAGCTGCTACACTGAGAGCCTTTCTGGATGCTTGCAAGGCTCTCAGGAGCTCTATATGGATTACAGCAATGAAGCTGGCAAGGAGGTCATGTCAGAGGTCAGGGATTTACACAGTGACACAAGCGCGTATGAGAGAAATGAACCGCAATGCTGCAGCATCGAATCCACTGCCGTACTATCATCGCTTAGCACAAGCAACAACCAGGGGCTCTCACTTAATTCCGGCACAGATAACAACCAGCCCAAAGCTGATGCGGATTTGGAAATCCAGAGCCAGAGCTCCGAGGCTGCTCTCACCTGTGGTAAGGCTGTTCGCAGAACCTATAAAAACAGCTACTGAGCGTTTGAAGGTGGTGAAATGGTTTCAATCACCGCTGCACAACACTTATGCTATATTACTCTATTAGTTTGGCATACAAAAATAGTGGCCCCTGGCAACCCTGTCATTAACTGTCCTGCCCGCTGGTCCATGTTCATTGGGCAAGCATGGGGCAGCGTGACTCCCGCCCCAATGGGCCTCTATTATCTCATATTGCAGTTCCCATTTTTAACCACAGGATAATAACTAATAATAATAAGATTTATAAATTGCCGTGCATCAGTGGTGTTACAAAACCAGTGACTAAAACTTCAACAATGTTTTCTTCCATCGAAATATAGAGAGGTGTCATCTAGTGTGTAAAATTCCAGGCATTTCAGATGTTGGTATTATGCCACAAAAATTAAAACAAGATGTAGTCTCACTGAGTCACTCGGCTCAGCAGGGGCGATCATTTTTCTCCCAGAGATCAGATCACGAAACATATGGCCTACAGAAAGAAATGATTAACAGCCCTTTCCCATAACATTACTAACACCATTACTGAGCTGTAGGATGTGCGTGCAGTGTACGATTCTTAGGACATTTTTTTTTTCACCCTCAGTGGAGAAAAAACCCCCAAAAAAACCCAGACGGTTACTGTAAAGGGATTACGCAACCTCGCTTTTTCTTGACAGCTCTCATAAATACATCTATCTACAGCGTATTTAGTGATATTTATTAGGAAAACACTCCTCCAGTAAATGATTTTCCAGTAAACAGCACCGGTAAAAAAAAATTAAATAAATAAAAAACAAGCCTAGCCAGAGTGGACGGCGGGGCTCTGGCACATGATAAATCATGGCTTAATGAGTAAAAGATGTGTGAAGAATGATTCACTGCCAGTCTGTCTTTCTGTCGTGTGCCTGCTGGAGTAAAATAATCCACCCTATTTAGGGAACCCGTCAGCGATTCTGTCGACATGCCTGGCGGAAGGAAACTATGAACTTATTTCTTCAACCGGAAGACCCAGAAATATCTTCTGCTATGTAAGGGCTGAATTAGCAGCAATGGACACAGACATGTCAAATGTACAGTTAGGTACAAATTACGTTCAGTAGCGCTTTTTTTTTTCCTTCCTTGAATGATAGAATCTGATCTCGACTCGTTGTGACATTGGTATAATATGACGTCTGATCCTAACAGCGATGACATATTGGCACAATATGCAAAACATGTTATTATTACATGTCAGTATGGCGCTTGTTTAATAAGGATTTGACTCCAGGAAAGGAAATCTATTTTAAAAGTGCTGTACTTCACGGACTATATCTTAATTTTCATGTGACGCATGATATTCCTGGTATCCAATCAACGAAAGTTATTTCTTTTATTATCCACTCTTAGGTAATTCATTATATGGCCAAAACGTTGTGGACACCTGACCCATATGTGATTTTTGTACATGCCATTCCAGATTTAGTCCCCCGTTTGCTGTTATAATAACCTCCATTCTTCTGGGAAGGCTTTCCTCTAGATTTTGGAGAGTGGCTGCCCACTCAGCCACGAGAGTATTAGTGAGGTCAGGCATTGACGATGGGCGAGGAGGTCTGGGACGCAACCAGTGTTCCAGTTCATTCCAAAGGTGTTTGAATGTTGTTCAGGTCAGGGCTCTGTACAGGCTACTCGAGTTCTTCCACACCAAAATTGCCAAACCGTGTCTTTGTGCACAGGGGCATTGTCATGATGGAACACTTTTGGGCCTCTTAGTTCCAGTGAAGGGAAATAATAAAGCCACAGCGTAGACAGCAAAGACGTCCTATACTATTCAGTTATGTGCTTCCAACTTTGTGGCAACAGTTTGGGAAAGGCGCACGTATGGGTGCGATGGTCAGGTGTCCACAAACTTTTGTCCACATAGTGTATGAACAGGCTATGAGAACGTTCTATTCTTTCTTTGACAGAGTGGAGATCAGAGGAGACAGCACTTTGAACACTTAGGAACACATAAAGTGAGCTGTAAGCATAGTGGATAAGTGCTTGGTCGGCTTATGCATCAAACCGTCAGCACATTTCGAATAAAAAAATATCGACGCTATTTAAAGAAATTCCACAAATCAAATTATTATAAGTTTAATCCTCAATTGATGACCTCAATTCAGTAAATGTCTCCATGTGCATAGAAGAAACGTCAGTCCATGATAGAAATATAAAATGCAAAATAACAGAATGTGCTGGATCAAGTGCTATTTTAGAAGCTGCCGGACAATGATGGTGGAAGCCATAGTGATGGATTAAACCAAATTTCCAGTGATTAATGTGACAAAGCAGGCATTTGTAGGTTGCATAAGTATTCACCCCCTAAGTAAATACTTCATACATGACTTATAGATTCTTTTAAAAACCTTTTTTTATTCATAAATAATTTTGCTAAATATACTGCTCCGTGCACTTCAGTATTATGGATGATTTTGTGTAGATTCGTGACATAATCCCAATGAAGTCCATTTTAGATCCAGATTGTAACACTATTTTTGTTACATAAAAAGTGGAAAACTTCCAGGGTGGTGAATACTTACGCAAGGCACTGTATAAACAATGACGACATATAAGACGATACAGGCGTTTTCCATATACATTCACATAAACGACTAGATAAAGTGTTTGTACACCCTTAAGAGCAATGAAGCTAAATTCTGAATTGCGTTTTTTTTTGTTTGTTTGTTTTTTGCCAGCTCAGGTGACAGGAAACAACAACACGACATTCATCTCCACCGGCCAGGTGATGAACTTCACGGGTGATGTCATCATGGTGTACGTCAGCCAGACGTCACTGGGTAGCAGCGGAGACGAAGAGCCCTACGCCAGTCCGGTTCAGGAGCAATCGGCTGAATGTGGCGCTCAGAACGTGCCCAAATCTTACCAATGCCCAGAAGAGCATGAGAGACATATACCTGTGCAGGAAATGACAAACCAGCGCCCTCAGCTAAACCTCTCGGTCTAAACTGGAGCTTGGGTTTCCTGTTTTATTTCTCTTCTTGCATTCAGAGTGCTGTTTGATAAAAAATGCTGTGCATTTGTTAAATATGATATATGTACATACAGTTTGTGTTGTGTTCATCTATATGCTATAATGCTAAAGATATACAACGGTACGATGATTTGTCTGTTAATTCTGCACTGGCCCAGGCTGTAATATGCAGAAAGATCTTTATGTTGTTGTTAGGCCAAATAAACAGTGTGGAGAAATGAGACAAGGAGCCAAACCGGGAACGAATGTGTTCCTGTCTCCTCGGTCCCTTCCTTCTTAGCCGTTCTAAAGGCTAGGTCGTGCGTAGCATCTCCTCGAGAGATCATTTCATGGACCAAAATGAACGACTCTGTGAATGTGGAGAACAATGCAGGATAGTTTGCTTTTTGCAGTGTTTCCTAAAAAAAAAAAAAAAAGTACTTTATTTTATATACTTTTCGATCAGGGAATTTATGATTTTTTTTTTCAAATATTCAGACTTTTTTTTTTGTCGTTTATGGTGGTATTTTTAGCCACCAACTTGACCATTCAGTTTCGCTGAAATAAAAAGGAGTGTAGCCATGGACATCAGTGTGTAATGTGTTTTATATATATATTTGGAATGATTATGGTAGAAATAAACATAATTTGTACAAAAAAACAACAGCAAAGCCTTTTTTTTCTGTATTAAGGTAAACTGTTTACAGTGCAAGGGTCTGCTAACTGAATATGAAGCAAAAACCTCAAATTCTTTCCTGAACCAGTCCTACAGCTGTAATTACAGCGGTGCATGGATAGCAGCTGCTGTCATAAGGTCAAGATGAAACACTTTACCACATGAAAAGCCTTTGCCCTGATTGCAACGACACAATCAGCACACTGTTCCCTCTAGGATCCGTAGCAACCCAGAACAAGTGATGCTTTTTTGTCTGAAAAAACAGGAAGTTATGACTGACCAGCATGTGGTCCACATTGGCAAACATAGCACGCCCAATTATATCTGAAATGTAGAAATAGAAATAGAGACAGCCTGCCATCTAGTGTATTAAGCAGCACAGTGAATGAATGATAGCTGTTTAGTCAAGGTCCTTGACTAGTGACCCCTGTTTCCCTCAACACACCAGTGGTAGGGTTGTATATACAAACTGCAGAGTTTATAACATCTGGTTTGTGTCTGGTGACAAAACGTGTGTTCTTTGCTTTACCTGGTGAATACCCAGTGCAGTTAGTGGGTCCTAGTCCTCATCTTGGCCTACGCACTGTCCTGCACATTTTAGTGTTTTCCTTGGTCTAACACACCTGATTCAACTAATCAGTGAAACCCCTCACTTGAAAAGAGGAAATGGGTGTGATCTAGCATAAAATGGAGGTTCTGAAGGACCAGGGCTGGAACTTGTGTTGTAGAAATATGAGTCTGAATGCCAAAACTATCAAACTACTTTTTGATAGCGGTCAGTGGTGGCTTAGCAGTTAAAGCTCTGGGTTACTGATCGGAAGGTCGGGGGTTCAAGCCCCAGAACTGCCAAGCTGCCACTGTTGGGCCCTTGCGTAAGGCCCTAAACCCCTGTTGTATCATGGCTGGGGTATGTGAAGAAAAATTTCACTGTGTTCTACTGTATATCCAATAAAGACTCACTATATTACTAGACTCACTATTCCCCATGAAGGATGATTTGTCACTGGGGTATCTTACCAAAAAGGTTTAAGGTACACTATATGTACATCCACCATCAATCCATTTTACATACCACATGGAGCCTATCCCGGGAAACTCGGGCACACGGCAGGGGACACCTTGGACGGGAGGAAACCAGAGTACCCAGAAGAATCCAGGAGGTGCGAGACAAACATGCTAAGCCCCCATGCACCCCAGTATATGTACATGTCTAAGTAAAAGATACATACTAAAGTTACAAAAGATGTATTCCAACCTAGCAACAAGGAATGGAACGATTTATTAACCTTTCTTCTGAGAGTGCTCTTAACTACTGACCCAGTCTACTGAAAGATGCTTCAGACAATCCAGTCCACCAATGATGACTCGTACACTGATGAAGCTTCTGAGGTCTCAGACATCACACAATGGCACTGCACACATATACTACAGAGCTATGGGAATTAAATAAGCTGCGTAAGACATGTAAGACATGAGGTAGATTCTTGCAGTGGTAGATCGTTTTTACATCGTCGATCGTTCTCTTTGTGTAAAGTGTCCTGGCACCAAGATATCCCGGTAAATGCATCTCCTCCGATAATCTCAGGTACCTTATAGCAGCAGCTCTGAGCTTTAAAGATCATGTCTGGGGTCATTGCTCATGCTTTTTTCCACATGCTCCCCATGTCCAAACACATCATATCCGGATCGTGTGTCAGGGAGAAATCCAGACCTGGAAACACGGGTGCTGATGTCGCTTGGGTGGAAACTACCGGATTTTTACAAGAAACCGTGTAAATGTTCTTTTGGTCAAGTTTATTATACCGTTTTACAAAAAGGTTAAAGGAGGAAGAACCTAAGAGGCGTTTTGAGAGAAAGTAGGATCTGAAATGGTGTAGAAACGGGGGTGTATTAGAGGACCTGAGTGTAGAAACGGGGGTGTATTAGAGGATCCGAGTGTAGAAACGGGGGTGTATTAGAGGACCTGAGTGTAGAAACGGGGGTGTATTAGAGGATTCGAGTGTAGAAACAGGGGTGTATTAGAGGACCTGAGTGTAGAGATGGGGTGTATTAGAGGATCTGAGTGTATTAGAGGACCTGAGTGTAGAAATGGGGTGCATTTAGAGGATCTGAGTGTAGAAACGGGGTTTATTAGATGATTTGAGTGTGGAGATGAAGTGTACAGTATTAGAGGACCTGAGTGTTCCAAAGTACAAACACTGGAGACTCCTTCCATAAATGTTAAATGAATGTCTTCTAACAGAAACCTTCACCATATCAACAATTACATGTTCTTCTTTGTTATAGCAACCCATTTGTTCATTTATTTATGAAAATTATTTATTAAATAAATAATTCATTTATTTATGAAATATAGAATTTACTATGACAAACTGTTTAATAGAAAGAAATGTATAGTATCTATAGCACGGAATTGTCCTTGTAAGCTAAATACAGTTCCGTCCACAGAAAGTGAGGTGAGGAAACATAAATAGCAAGATGAACAACCATCCTATGTACAGGGCCTATGTACAGACTGCTATGTATGTGAGGGCCTATGTACAGACTGCTATGTATGTGAGGGCCTATGTACAGACTGCTTAATGACTATTTAGCACTTGCGAAAAGGGTGGAGGCTAAGAGAAACACAAAACACACATAAACACACATAAATACACTAAACCACAGGTATTCTAAGCAAAGCTAAAAGGAGACTCTGTTTCTTTTCATGACACAACTAGTGACCTAAACACTTCAAAAAGCCTTCTACAAATTAAGAACGCGTTTATGGTTTATCGTTTATGGACTTGGGATAAAAGGTGTCTCATAACAGAATAGATGAAAGAACAGAATAAAAGTTTAATAATTGTAGATGATAGAATTAACAAGCAACAACAATCAACGAGAAAGCGATCAAGAATTTCAACGATTAATGAAGTCATTCATCCATGGTACCTGTTTTTAGGGTGACCTTTAGGTGATCTGGGACATGGTGGATCCGGTACTCATCCCGGGAACATGAGGAGCAAGGCAGGGATACGCCATGGATGAGAACCACGTACTCATTCCCACCTTTTAGAATGACTTTATTTTGCCAAACACATGATTTTGCATTTTTGGTACAAAAATGCAGACATAGAACACTATTCGATGTTTGCAAAAGAGCATCACACACAAAGCGCATCAACAGTAAAAATTCATCCATCCTGATCATGATGAGGCACCCTCTTGCACGGGGAGAACATAGAAGCTATGTGCACACATACTTATCAACAATAAATAAGGATTAAAGAAAGAATGTGCAAAGGTAGTGCTGAAGGTTAAGTCATAACAGTCCTGAGAAGTAGATGTGTTTTGCACGAGTCTGTTAATAGCTGCTAGCTCTGAGGAAGAACTTTGATTTTTTTGATGACATGGTGCTTATTTTCACTGACTGAATGTACTTTCCAGAGGGAGGGTTTTTAAAAAAAAGTTTTTTTCTTCTTTAAGATGGTAGTCAGGTTGTGCAGGGTCAGCCAAAATGATCTTCTTAACTATTCTGATAGTCTGCTGCAGTTTAGTCCCCAAAGTGGAGGTCAGACCATCAAAATGTTGTTAGGAAGAATCCTCCAGGATGATTAACTTGGATTGCCTGCACCTGCCAGACAGGTTACTTAAGGCCAGCGCATGAGTCAGTTCTTCATAACACCTTTGTGGATTGGTGTGGTATGTTAGGATTTGCCTGAGGTAAGCTTAAGAAGGTGGTGGGAGACAGGATTGAAAAGGAGAGGAATCTAAAAGATAAAGAAATATCTCTGGTAAGGTATGTGTGAAAATTTTCAGAGGAGTTTTATGTAGTGGAAGTCAATTCCCCTTTTGACTTTATTTGTCCTGTTTAAAATAGAGTCCTGTGTTTGAGTCCACTACTTTTTTGCATCCCATTTGTTTGTAAATTAAAATAATTTAGTACTATGGATTTTCATAATGATGGGGGTGGGACACGTCAGATTCTAGACATCATTTGATTGGACAGAAAATCTGAGTCATGTCATCAAAATTGTTGATCCATAGCGGTGATGGAGAGAGACTGAACATTTTGTGTGTGTGTGTGTATAAAAAAAAAAATAAATAAATAAAATCTAAATGTGAATCTAGTCGTTGTTTTGTAGCACGCTAGCTTATAGATAACCTTAACCCTACCTGTTGTAGTCGTACTAAAAGCCACAAAACTTCAATTTTGAGGTCATGGGGACTTTAAGTAAGAAGTGTTTTGTAATGACGAGTGTTTACTCTTGAATTAAAACACGGTGAATGTAAAGAATGAGGCTTGTCCAGATAGTGTGTGTATATAAGACTGCTTAACATTGCAGCTCTGCAATGAAACTGTATTGCGTTTGTGTGTTTAGAAGCTTGTGGTGTTCAGCTGCTTTCATATGTTTATTTCTTTATTTTTTGACTGCCTTCTGGAAGGTGATGTCTTTTTGAAATTAGGAAGGAAAATTTAAGTATGAACACCGTCTGTGTTTGCTAACGCACTTGACTGAAACCAAAGTGTGACTAGTTTCCAAAGAATTCATGCAAATGGCGACATCTAGTGGTCACTGTCTGCTACGCAGACTCATCCAGTTAGACAGCTGGACTGTTAATTTTTGACCCAAGGTGACGTCATTACGTCAAAAGTCGCTTCCGGTGCAACACTGAAACTCAACGCTGGAAGCGACCGTGTCCAATGAGAACATCCTGAAGCGTTGACGTCATTACGTTGCTACTAACCAATGAGAACGGTTATGGGCGGAGCGAAACGTGTAGCCCCGCCGACCCGTCTCAGGGTAAACTTACTTCCGGTGAAAACAATGGCCGAGTCTAAGAGCAAAAGTTTTTGTAGCGTGCCTCAGTGCAGCAATTCTAAACAAAAACAACCGTATTTACGTTTTCACAATTTCCCTTCAAATAAAGAGCAAAGGGAGAAGTGGGTGATGGCTATTCGAAGGGAAGAGGGGCCTTTCTTTGCGATTCGGAGAGGTAGTACTTATGTCTGCAGTCAGCATTTCACTTCTGCAGACTACATGGAAGGAAGATCGCGGCTGAAAGTCGGTGTCGTTCCTAGTCGTTTTAAATGGAATGATTTGCGTCTAACTTCTCAAAGTCTGTCTGCTTCTGAGGGATCTACGGTTCGGCTGAGAGTGGAGGCGTGCGCTCGGGAGCCGCCGGTGGTCTTGGAAGATGCTCTCCGTGATCACGACTATGTGGTGCGCGCACCTGCCGGTAAGCATGTGTGTTCAATCCCAGTGGTGTTAAAACTGTTGTGATGTAGACCAGTGGTCACCAACCCTGTCTCTGGAGATCCACCTTCCTGAAGAATTTACCTCCAAGCATAATCATGAACCATCTGATCACTGCCTTATAAGCCTTTTGTCAATTTAAAAAAAAAAAAAAAAAAAAGTTTCACGTGGGTCCATAGAGGACAAAATGTCCATGTTCAAAAACTCTCATAGAAATATTGTATATTAATATTTTTTCCCACCTTCATTGATGTCTATTTATTTATTACCAGCACAGGTCCTGATCATAATTACCAAACATAATATGTAATATTATATAATTCAACTAATTTTTTTTTTCTATTACAACTTTAAGGAAGTCTACAGAGAGTTTGTCATCACGTAGGACATCAATGGAGTAGCTCCTTAGCAGCTAGCCAGCTAGTTTAAATAATGTTAGCTATGCTAACGAGTGTAAAAGACACGCGAGGTGAGCTTTAACAGTCAAACATGTCATTCAATCACTGCACCCACCATGGGCAATCGAAAACTCATTGTTAAACAGTACAGCGAGCAAAACTGATGTTATTTTTGACCCCTGTTAAGCAGAGGTACACTTTAATTTAGTGTGGAGTGAAGTGCGGTTTGTAGTTTCTTGTTTGACATGGTGCTGCGTGACAATACAGTATTACAGAGAGAGAGAGAGAGAGAGAGAGAGAGAGAGAGAGCCCCGCAGCCCACCCACCCAACCCACAGAGAAAACTGATCGGTTTCCAATCAGGATACACTGTCAGTCGCTCGCTCTCCCTGCGTCCCAATTGGCATACTATCCGTATGACTTAAGGATGCATTTTAGAGAGGTGTAAATGAAATGTGGAAAAAGAAATAAAGGGAACGATGGATTAAATATCGTGTAAGGAATAACGGAGGAAGAACGGCTGAAATGCAACCTTCTCTTCCACCAAGCGACCTGTTCGTATGTTCCAATATTTGCCTGGTCTTTTAATACACACTCAAATGTATGTACTTTTTTTTTAATGTAGAAAACTTGTACATACTTAGCGTAAGTATGCCAAATGAGACGCAGGGTTTGTGTCTCCGGAACCCGTCTACTATTAGAAGTTCTCTGGTCTCTCACTCGCTCTCAAAATAAATAATAATTTCCAGGGAACTGTATATAATTCGCGGGCATCAAGGAACCGCCAACGATATACGGGAGACTCCCGGAACTTTCAGGAAAGCTGGGGTGTCTGCTGTAGCCTACGATCCTACTTGAAGTACCATGAGAGAAACGTGAGTGATTGAGCTAACAAATTTATGACCTATAACGTCAAAGATATCGGTCCTGCCTGTTAAATGCCAGTAGTGAGGTTTCACAACATGAGTACGTGGTCATGTGATCAAAAATTGATGTGTAATGAGCCATGGTCCTTACCAGTACCCGAACTAGTGTACACGATATATTGATTCACCACCTAAGGAGCTGATCGAGATGCACTTTCAGAAAACTGACAGTCCTCGCCAATGCTAACTCTACAGTAGTAAACATGCTAACACTAGTGGAACCACTGCTTTGTGTGAAATGGGAAAAGTTCATGGGGTGGGCTCAAAGAGTAAAAGAAACAATCCAAATCTCATTCAGCTCCACATGCTCAACCTAAATTTGATGTATCGTACCTAATGCACCTTACCTTAGGAACAACAGGTATTTCACATATCTATTAAAAGACTTTGTACTAAACCTAAGCCTCAAAATAAATAAATAAATAAATAATTTTTAACAATTATTTTTATAATGATAACCTGGTAAATAATTCGCGATTCCGCAGAGCTCCACTAGATGGCGATGTGCTGCAGGTCTAATTCACGAGTCACTCTAAATTCACAACAGAAGACTCGTTTTCACACTTCCGTGTTTACATTCGAGCCACGAAACGTGGACTCGTCAGTAGTAGCGTTTCAAAACATCCGGGGGGGTAAAAATGGCAGCAACCACAGCTCGCAATCACTGTAGCGTCCCTACGTGCACGAATAACTCCAGCAAACAGCCGTATTTAAGTTTGCACTCGTTTCCCACCGACGTGCTGGGGAGACGGAAGTGGATGTGTGCTATCCGCCGGGACGAAGGGCAACATTTTCGGATATTAAAAGGAAGCACGTATGTCTGCAGCCAGCATTTCAAGGAGTCGGACTACTCGGAAACATCTGGTCGCAAACGGCTAAAACATGGGGCCGTGCCCTCGCGGTTTCAGTGGACACATCCAGAATCTTTTGCACGGCGGAATTATTTCGGCAAGATCAGAAAAGCCGGAAGTATGTGGGGGATGAACTCGGAAACGCTTTCAGATCATGCCTACGCGGCGGTTCTTCCAACAGGTCCAGGAGTTTATCACAACTCTATAAAGCGACACGTTTTTGTCACTCGCTAGCTAGTTTATTCGTGCTCTATTTATTTTTTATTTTTGTGTACTAGTGTAACTAACTTGCTCAAATACTTTCTTAGAAGAACTCGTAGTGGAGCGTGGACTATTTCAACCAGAGCAAAAAAAATGGCCGCCGAACTGGGCTGTTCATTACCGGATATGACGACAGTCGTTGTGAGAAGTCTATTAGACGGAACTTCAGTGATTTCCGCGCTCGCAGAAACGAACGCAAAATGGAGGAAACTCCGCAATATTCAGAGGAGCTTGCCATTTAAAAAATAACTAAATATATAGAAAATCTCATATATTTTAGAGATATGATTTTCTGCAGATTTGGCCCGAGATGCGTCACGTGACGTCACCACGCGCGTTCAGTCAGAGCCGCCCTCGACGCACGTGCGTCGAACATGAGTACAGCTAAAAGGTCTCATTTTACCAACAAACATCACCGTACAAAACAATCGCGTGCAATTGCAAGCTCACTCATTGTAAGCAGTTTAACACGCACAAAAAAAATAATTCTGCAAGATGCCTCGTAAATAATTTTTAAACAGAGGCCGCAGCGAAATCGAGCAATTTTTGGCCGCAACGATCACAAAAAACTCTGAAATCCTGTACAGACTGATTAGACTGATGATAATGATGTGACGGGGATTTACATTCACAGTTAGAACTGATTTTGAGGTGGTTAAATGCTTTCTGTTTATTGGTAACGGAAACCTATTTTATTGTAGAATTAAACCAACAATTTAGTTTGACGCTTAAAATGCTATTGAATACTAGTAGATGTACGTTCACGCTGTTTTTATTGCTGCCAGTCACCAGCCGCTGTACTTTGAAGACGCCATTATGCCAGCGGGTGCCACAACTGGCTTTCCAGCTTAGACAACAAACCTTGCCGCTAAAATTAGGGCGTTTTCACGCCTGCATCGTTTGGAGCGTTTGATTGGGAACCCAGCGTGTTTTCTCCCTTGGTTCGGGTCATTTAGATGTATATGAACCCAACGATCGTGCTCGGACAATAGGTCAGAGACGACCTGAATGAGATGATCTCGGCCCGGTCGCAAACAAACTGGAGCGGTTCGCTTGTGAGAAAGCAATCCGACCCAACGAACCAACCTGTAGAGCAATGCCTGATGGGAACTGTTACGTAACTAGTGTGTGTGTTTTGCGAATGTCTCGCAACATGAATCGCAGTTTAACTTTGAGCGAAGACTAAGTAAAATGCCCACTGCCTTCATGTTTCTGAACAAATTTCAAAAACACCAACACCACAAGGTGTTCAGTGAGCGTCTCAAGGAGATGGGCTTTAATCGCTCTGTGGAACTAGATAAATTTAATAACTACAGCTAAAAAGAAAGGCGCAATAAGCTCACGGAGCTGCTGTCTGTCCGTCGTGACGGATGACCGCTATGAGCGGATCACCGGAGCATAAGCGGGTGCACTCGGACCAATGAGAGGACAGTTTACTCGCATTAACACATTTTTATCATACTGTGAACTGTTGCCTTGTGAAAGCGAACCGAGCTAAGGAGAACATGCAACACTGTAGCAGTAAGTCTCTGTTTTTGAACAAAGCACCGATCTACAGGTCTGAAAATGTCCTTAACCATTCTGGAAGGAGAGCGTTTTTTGTATATAAAATTCACCAGTGTATATGAGAAAGGAGAAGCAGTGTGGCTCTATGGCCTGTAACCCTCTCTGCTCCAGGGGTGCTGTATCATGGCTGACCCTGCACTCTGACCCCAATCTCCTAACATGCTGGGATATGTGAGGGGGGAAAAAAAAAAAAAAAGAATTTCATTGCACCGTAATGTATGTGTGACTATGCAAGTTTGATAATGACAATGAGTCTTTTTATTAAAGTTAAACTTTTCTCAACCTTGTTGCGTCACTGGACATGCCCGCATCCAGTCGTTGTCGTTCATGTTGCCAGAAGTCACCATCTCTCATTGTAAATGAATGGCCTCTGGTTGCTTTCCCGTTGCATGTGTGAATGTACCTTAAGCTTTGCTTATTTCATTGAGCAATAAAAATGCCTTTTCTTGACCTATTATTAGACTCATGAATACTGAAAATCTACTCATAGCGATGCTTTCAATTCTTAGTAGTTAAGCTTATGACTACTTGCATTTTTTTTTTTCCCCACCAGAATCACATTCCTTTAGACCTTTTATAATGGCATCAGAAGAGAGAACCTTAAATTCTTTCAGTAAACCTCCACACACTCCTGCTCGCTCACAGGTAAGCATTAGCGATGTACTGTATTTAATGGTCTCTTCTTCATCATGGTCTTCAAAGCTTTAAAAGTTGAAAAGATGAAGTGTTGATGGATATTAAATGTTTGTTATTCAGGGTTTAGCTTTTATACCACAGCTGATAAATTTTAAGTACTGATTAGGTTAAATTTTCCATAAGCAGCAGCTCTTTCGGCTCTTTGTTTTCTGTATTTTCTTGCTAGGAAATATTCTCCATTGTCTTCCTACACGCATTATAAAGTACTATTCTATGGTCTTTAGCTTTGGAAGGATGCGCGGACGGACCAAGAGTCAACAAGCTCTGAGGAACATGTCATTCCTGTGGTCCAGCAGAACGTAAGAGTCCATCAAGAGCCCCTAAAAGAGAACAATGAAGGCCACCTTTGTAAGACAACAGGATGCACTGCAGTTATTTTGTGTTTATACCTCATTGTTACTTGACTCTACTTGAATGTAAATGATCGACCTTCAGGTGGAGACGCATCAAGTTCACTAGGACACGTCATCCTTATGGACCAGAAACCTACAGGAGAATTTGAGAGGAATCTTGTCAAAGAGGAACAATCAGAAGGGGAAGACTACCTCTGTAAGACACCAGAAAACACTACCTGTACCTTTTTTTTGTGATTTATACTATGTATTTGTACTTGAGATGACAGTGTTTTTAAAATGGAAATGATCAAACTACAGCTGTAGACACGGCAAATCCCGCGGGAAATTTGATGCCTGTTGACCAGCCGAACGAAGAATTTATGAGGATCACCATAAAAGAGGAAGAAGATGAAGAATACCAGTGTAAGACAACAGAATGCACTACCGTTATTCTAGTGTTTTAATATTAGCATAGAAGTATTTAAGGTGTGAATGTTCAAACTTTAGGTGGAGCCACGTCGAGCTCAATGGAAACTGCCATCCCCGTGGACCAACAGAACGGAGAATTCGAGAGCAATGCTGTTAAAAATGAAGATGACCGCTACCTCTGTAAGACAACACTAGTCTACATAACACCCTCAGCAGTCATATTACATAAACCTGTTAGTCCACTCATGTTGTTGTTGTTGTTATTATTAGTATTATTATTATTATTAATAATAATAGTAATAAGTATTATTATTACTACTACTAAAACCAATAATTATACTACTACTAATAAAATTGTAATACTATTTTTTACAAAAGTAGGTCCCCTATATTGTGCATTTATGAAATGTAGTAGCTGGCTTCTTGATACAAGTTACACCAAAACATAAATTGCTCTGCAGTAGCACCCCCTGCAGGTCCACTTGTTCATCTTACTTATCCAAATAGTGGGAGAGATTACTATCTACTGACCATAAGAACAAGGTGCATGGACCAATAATACATATTATTGTCTGTGGATTTTAAACAGGTTGGTTACACTCCAGATCAAGTTTTGATGGCTAGGGATGCATCAATACTGATAATGATATGGGGTGTCTTTCTGAGATGTGCTCATTTACTCGTACTCCATTTAAAAAAATAAATAATAATAATAAAAAAAATGCTTCTATACTAATATAGGATGTCATATGATACTACTGTTGCTTTAAGCCTAGTGTACATTGTTGTGTGAGTGAACAGATGAAACGAAATGACCGTAGAGGTCGACCGATGGTGGATTTTACCGATACTGGTAACTCAGTCGGGCTGTACCTGCCAATAACCGATTAATCAACCAATAGATTTTTAAAATTGATGCTGAATGAAAACATAACACTCAAACTAAAATATTTCTGAAGTTTATTACAGTAATAAAACTGTACTGACTGGACCATGAAAATATCCTCATATTTTTTTAAATATTTGACGATATCTTTTCATGTGACAACGCTGGAGAAATGACACTTTGCTACAATGTAAAGTAGTGAGTGTACAGCTTGTGTAACAGTATAAATTTGCTGTCCCCTCAAAATAACTCAACACACAGGCATTAATGTCTAAACCATCTTCAAATAACACAATATTTGTCATTGATACTTTTTATTTCGCCTCTAGAGGCCGCTCTTGTTCTGTATAACGTCAGCGGATTTTTCTCAACAGACGCAACCGTAGATAACCTGTAGTTCCGGAAATCGATTATCTCTGCTGTTATTTAGAACCGATCGATTGGTTTTGCAGATTAATAGACAGTCTGGACAGTTGTCCTAATCGATGGCAATCATGGCAAGAAGACTACAAACTCCTCTGTGGAAATATCAATGCTGTTTAAACATTATCCTAAATTGAGAGGTTGCGAAAGTGATTGTCCTGAGTATATAGAGCAGTATCTGTGAGCATGGTCATTAAAGTAACAGCAAGGTGCTTTGAACCGTGCGCACATATAAATGTTCACAAGCATGTAGCAGTGAAGCGAGCGTGCGGAGAAATGGTCCGAGCACTTCAGGTCTGCGAGCACAGACATTTTTTCCCCACTGACTGATACCATGTCTACTAATGTCTACACTTTGCTTGTGACTCGAGGTGTAATTCGTGGCACCTTGCGCTCATTTCTCTGATACTGCTCTGTGCACTCTCGATTAGAGATGCTGTTTAAATGCCATAACATTGTACAGTGGGGGGGTGGAGTATTTGATCCCCTGCTGATTTTGTACGTTTGCCCACTGACAAAGAAATGATCAGTCTATAATTTTAATGGTAGGTTTATTTGAACAGGTGAGAGAATAACAACAAAAAAAAAATCCAGAAAAACGCATGTCAAAAATGTTATAAATTGATTTGCATTTTAATGTGGGGAAATGAGTATTTGACCCCCTCTCAGTCAGATTTCTGGCTCCCAGGTGTCTTTTACACAGGTAACGAGCTGAGATTAGGAGCACACTCTTAAAGGGACTGCTCCTAATCTCAGCTTGTTACCTGTATAAGACACCTGTCCAAAGAAGCAATTAACCAATCAGATTCCAAACTCTCCACCATGGCCAAGACCAAAGAGCTCTCCAAGGATGTCAGGGACAAGATTGTAGACCTACACAAGTCTGGAATAGGCTGCAAGACCATTGCCAAGCAGCTTGGTGAGTAGGTGACAGTTGGTGCGATTATTCACAAATGGAAGAAACACAAAAGAACTGTCAATCTCGGGTTGAATCAATTGTTGTGCATGTAGGCTGTGTGGTAATGCAGGGTCTAAATGGGATCCAAAATGTAGAAAAGAATGGATTCCAGTTTGGTTTTAGGAACCAACACAAACTTGAGATCCATCCATCTTCAACCACTTATTCCTTCCTCAGAGTCGCGGACAAGAAACTTGAGAATATTGGGTGAAAATCGCCTTGACTAAAATAGCTCCACAAATACAACAAAATGAAACTTTTAAAGGATGCATTGCATGAAAAGAAGCATTTTTTTAGAAAATGGTAAACTCCCACTGAAAGATTTATGGGGGAAAATACACAATCGGGTTACATGGAAATTACAAACCTCACGTCTGAGGACTTAGAGTATGAAGGTCTATGAAATTTCATGGAAATTCCTTTCTGACATGCTGTTTTTCGTTACCGGTTGTCTTACTGTGTGCCCCTTTAACTTGTTCAGTGATTTGGCTAATGGCCTGGGATGGTGATGGAAGTTTGCTTTGTTCTCAGAGCATAGGAGCAAAAGGAAAACTTGAACATAGCCCTGTACAAAATGTCATTAAGAAATGGTATTTAAGATTAACTCAAGGCAAGATGAAATCTGGAAGACCAAAATAAAGAACTTTTTTTAGGTAGAACTGGCTGAATGCTGGGTAGAAAGGTCAAGCGAAACCCCAATATGACACTAAGGACTTGGTTTTGCTGAGACAGGAGTGGTGGTGCATTGTTCTTCTCAGCAGCATTGCTTGCATACACATGATATGCATGGAAGAGTCATCAGAAGGAAACTTTAGCTATGACCTCATCTCCTTTACTCCTTTACTTTTGTGATTGAATGATTTATCTGTCTTAATTTATGGGTTTGTGAGCTCGCTTTCCTTATTCATTCATATTATTGGCATCAATTAATGAATATAAAACAAAACATTTTCACAATGTTCTCAATGGTACTCGTAGTCTCTGACTTGGTGAACTAGCATGAGGATGTGTTCTTCGTAGAGATTAGGGACGGGCGATATCTTATCGTTTGCGATGTACCAGTTGAAATTTAAGAATCAAAATAAAGCCTATTCGATGACGTGTTTCTGCGTGCGACGGTCTGCAACCCGTTCGCAGCTCACGTGCAGAGCGAAAACAAGTACTGTGGAAGTGGACGTGAAGCCGAGGAGTTTATCGCTCGACGAGGCGCTTCTGTACCTCTACAATCTGGAACCGGTTTGGTTAGATAAAATTTGTTTTAGTTTTAGATCAATGTTTGCGTTTCTGAGGCTCTCAAGATCACAGCTATCACCTGCAACCGAAAACTGGTGCACGGTACTATATTTATATCGTTCTCGCAATAAAATAGCAGAAAATATCGTGATCTATTTTTTAGTCTATATCGCCCATCCCCAATAGAGACTACAAAATACTTCGATAAATTGCTCATGACGTTTACTAAATGCGGTAAACATAAAAAAATAAAATAAAATATAGCAATTTAAACTGCACAGTATATTCCAGATATAAAATTCCAGTAATCCATGCAAATTAAGTCAGTTTACATTAGTTAGTCGTCTTGTGTGTAAATGTACACGCACTCAGGAGCACGTGTGTGATTTTTTTTATTTATTTATTTATTTATTTATTTATTTATTTTAGCATTCATTGGATTTTAATGAAAACCAAATTTCATGTGAATGATTTGCGCATAAATCTGTTCATATCCTGATTGATAAAGGAGGTCCGCTGTGTGTCAATTTTGAAGTGAATATATGCACTGGAATATGATAAATAACAAAATCCAGTGTCCAAAATTCTTATTTCCCCTCGGTGTATTGGAAGATTATCATTACAATTATTTTTTTTTTCATCCACGATATAATTTGGATTACAGCCGCGGCAAATAATAGAACTCGCATCTGGAAAACAGTGAACTGAGTGTGAACTGGGAGGATGGTATTGACCTGGCTACGTTCTTTATTTAGTGTGATTGCTTTAGTACTGTGGAAGAGCAGCAGGTGATGGGTAGTAGTGTGAATTTTTATTTGATTTTTTTTTTTCTAAGGAGTTTAATTAACATTTCTTCTAAATCAGATTGCTCGTGCAGAAGGAAATTGGGTATTTCTGCACCGGCGAATAACGAGCAAGGTGGCGGGGCAGCAAGTCCATTCAGCAGCTGCGACTTCCTGAAACAGCTGATCGCTGCTCAGAATAGTACGTCTCGTCAGCTCGCTGCTCTCTCGTCCCAAATCACTGAGCAGACTTTGCTTCTCAGGGATGTTTTGGATGAGATGCGGCAGCAACGAGACTTTAAGGAACCTACGAGTGCACGGGAGAGGATGAAAAGCGCACATAATTTAGCTATTGCTGTAAGTTTTCTTTCTTTCTTTATTTATTTATTTTAAGCTAGGCAGTGTTTAAATATTTATCGTCCTTTCACACGATATACCCAAAGGCATGCATCATAATAGTGTTGGCAGTTTGTGGATGAAAAATCCTGAAATTTACCTCTAGGATAGCGCTGCAAGAATGGTTTGTTTGTTTATGACAAATATAGCAGATTTCCCAGAAGATTGTATGTCTGCTCATGCATGAATAAATGTATACATTTATGCTGCCATAAAAACAGTTTAAGTTTGTTTAATGCTCTTACCCCTTATATAACCACCTTATTTTATTTTTTTTCAACAGAAAGCTGCAAGACGCCTGCACAATTCAGAAAAGAATCCTGAACAATATGATCCACAGACCGGGTAAGACTCTTGGAGCCACTTGTACCGATCTGTATTCCATGTCATTTTAACTGCAGAATTATGTAACGCAACATAACATATATATATATATATATATATATATATATATATATGTATATATAATATAAATAAAATTATATTATTATTCCAACCCCCCAACTCCCTACGTAATCAAGCGGTCACGACGCATCTCCTTAAGGAGATGTTGATCCTGAGATTATAAAAAGTTGCAACATAAAAACATCACTTGCAATGGAATTGATCTAGTTCTCTTTTTGCTCAACTCTGGAACTTGGATGCTGATGAAAGTACAGTATTTGAAAATGAATTTTGTATATATTTGAACTATATTCATGTCACACTAGAATTTTTTATATATTTATTTATTTTTTTACCCCCTCATCTTTTGCTAATGTTTTACTTGCTTTTAAGAATTTATGAAGAGATTTTTAATCAGAACGACTTCAAATCTTAAATTTAAAAAGAAAGAATATCTAATCTCAAAAATACAGATTTGTGTTGTAAATTAAGCATAAAGTTAAGCATCCCAGGCTGAAATAGAACTTTTAAAAGTGGTCAAACAAATCCCCCCGTTCTATTCAAATACATCGTTTTCTACAGCAATGCTGTCTACCTGACATTGAGCTGTTTGAAATGAACGTGGAATATAAAAAAAAAAAAAACTTTAGATGCATTTACCGCATTATGGTTCACATCTTCCATTTTGATCCAGCTTTATTCCATGACTCTTCACTTTATGGAAGCGTGCGAAGCAGATCACTGTGATTGGCCACTCTGAACGTGTAAACTTTTCCCTCGGAATCCCAGAAACTACTTTGGCCTAATTTACTTATGTTATATAATAACCTTTATATATTACATATAACCTCGTATAACCATTTAAAATAACATCTATATAACTCAATCCATCCTTCCTCAACTGCTTATCCATTATCGGGTCGCGGTAGCAGCAGCTCCAGCAAGGGACCCCAAACTTCCCTTTCCCGAGCCACATTGTCCAGCTCTGACTGGGGGATCCCGATCTCTCCACCTAGTCCTGGGTCTTCCTCGAGATCTCCTCCCTGCTGGACATGCCTGGAATACCTCCCTATGGAGGCGCCCAGGGGCATCCTTCCCAGGTGCCTGAACCACCTCAACTGGCTCCTTTAAACGCAAAGGAGCAGCGGCTCTACTCCGAGTTCCTCTCGGATAGCCGAGCTTCTCACGCTATCTCTATGGGAGAAGCCAGCCACCCTCCTGAGAAAACCCATTTCGGCCGCTTGTACCCGCGATCTACTTCTTTCGGTCACTACTCTATATAATTCATATATACAAAAATTCATATTCATACACATTGTCAACTTACAAGCCCCATACAAAACTCAGTATGTGCATCAGAAGTTGCTGTAAGTTTGTCATGTGTGTTGGTTTATGCATACAAAGTTCTTCTTTTTTTTTTTTCTCATTAAAAATATTCACTTTTTCTGTTTAGCATCCTGCAAGACTTATTATGAACCTGTAAGGAATTGCCATTTCTTGGCTCAGACACAAAAAGCCCGATGGAGACACGCCCTCAAGTTTGCTGCAAAAAACTGCCAGAGAAGGAATAGAGTATGTTAAAGAATTGATTATAGTGTTTGTGTGACGTTAATATTCTTTAAAAGTAATTTTTTTATTGTTATTTTTAGGCAAGGGCAACAGCCATTCAGACCGAAGTGGAAACGAGCTGTGGCAGACAGCAACGCTGGACCTCATGTTTGATGATGAGGATGCTGTTGACTGAGGCCAGTTTGAACAGGAAGACCTCCATTCCTGAGGAGTCAAGTGCTTTCTGAACTGTGCCAGGAACGGCAATGGATTCTGGAGACTGACGTGTAATATGTTGCTACATATCACTGTTGTGTAATAGAAGACTTGCAGATATTTTACCTTTTGTAAATTCTATTAAATAGTATCTTATTCTTTGTTTTTACTGTGACTTTCTAACCCTAAATAAAAGAATTAAACATGTATTATTGAGCGTATGACCAATCAAATCACAACTTGGGACTAATCCAATAGCCAAAAGCATGCGGACACCTGACAATCTCCAAACTGGTCCTTCTCCAAACTGTTGCCACAAAGTTAAAAGAACACAAGTGTTTAGACCAGGGGTGTCCAAACTTATCTGGAAAGGGCCGGTGTTGGTGCATGTTTTCATTCCAACCAAGCAGGAGCCGCATTTGATTCCACCTGTTTAATCAGTTGATCTTGGCTTTCAATAGACTCTGGTGTGGCTTCTGATTGAAAGCCTGCACCGACACCGGTACTTTCCGGATAAGATTGGACACCCGTGCTCTAGGGTGTTTTTGTAGGTTGTAGTATTAAGATTTCTTTTCATTCGAACTAAGAGGTCCAAACTTGTTTGTGCATGACTACAAACGAGATGCATAAATACATGTTTTGCCAAGGTTGGTGTACAACTTGAGTGGCCTGTCCAAAGCCCTGACCTCAACCCAACTGGAGACTTTATGATGAACTGGAATGCAGAGTGAGCTATATACAGGACTCCTAGCCTGAACTCACTCATGCCCTTGTGGCTGAATGAACACAATTCCCCATTGACACTCTTCTAAATCTGGAATGGGATGTTCAACAAACATGAGTGTGATTAGTACCCACATCCTTTCGGCCATGTAGTGTATCTTCTGGGAAGTCTGCCATGTTGGTCGATTGTCATATAAATAAATAATGAATTGTATTCATGGCATGTTACCCTAAATGGCAATTTCAGTATTTTTAATTTGGATTTTGCATCCACAGACATGCACTGTTACGGGTCCCAAAATGGCCGATCAGTCAGACATATTCACACAGTTACCGGTCTTGATATGACTCTTTATGCAGTGGTCCTAATACAGCTCTTGATGTGTGGTGTTACTGGTCCCTATAAATCCCTATAACATGGTTAGACGCTGATCAGTAAAAGCAGTGCAAATGCTCCAAAATCGGCTAATCGTAGACTTCTAAAAAGCCGTAAATATTTGGTTTATTTAGCCATCATTTCTTTTCTTTTCTTGCTTTCTTCCCTTCTAGTCTGTGAGCATTGCAGAACGTTCTTCATCAAAAAATGTGAAGTTCATGGTCACGCTCTCTTCATCACTGATACTCCTGTTCCCACGACGTCCTCTGACCGAGCCAGACAAACCCTGCCCCTTGGTCTAGCGGTTCAGATGTCTGGTATTCCCAACGCTGGCCTGGGAGTGTTTAATAAAGGAGAGACTGTTCCAGTTGGTGCTCACTTTGGGCCCTATGAGGGAGACCTGGTGGACAGAGATGAAGCAATAAACAGTGGATACTCTTGGGTGGTGGGTTTGAATTATTATTCTAGAAAATGTTCATTCAAATGAATTGCAAATGAATGATTGTAACCGCTATATGCTAATTTAGCAATTTGTCACTCTTATCATGGGTGTACCACAAGGCTGTAGGTTCTCCTCTACTCTTTCAGTCTTTCTACTCTTTCTCAAATTACTCCAGTTTACACGTATAATATATCCGTATAGGATTACTCACATCTTGGACACCACTTACAGTTTGCGGGATAAATGAAAATTCCTTGCCACTCCAAAATCACTAGTACTGGGCTTAGATTTTCACTATTGACCGATTCTATCCTCATGTATGTAGTAGATGTACTCTAACAAGGGTTCTCGAACATTTAGGCCCCCTTTAACTCAACACAGATTTATTTCATAAATATAATGCAGGTATTTATATATTAGGCTCATTATTCAACTGTATACAAGAATTTTCTGGTTATTTAATGGAGCTTTGGAAGATCTTAAACTTCCCAATGACAGAACACGTTAGGCCCAAGTTCACATTACTTAAAGTTGTCCTTATTTTATAGGCAGTTAATGCAACGCTGTCCAGGTAAACGTGTGGCGGAATTCATCCATAATTTGTGTTTACAGTCTTGAAATGTCATTTGTTTATGTCATTTATTTATTTTAAACAGATATACAGGAGCAGCGGATGTGAGGCATACGTAGATGGCAAGAGAGAATTGTATTCTAACTGGATGAGGTAAGGAAATTATGGACTTATGGACTATGTTCTTCATTTTGGGTTAAACCTACTGCGTGTCTTCCTGTGGCTCTTCATTCTCTGTTCATTCTCTCAGGTATGTGAATTGTGCTCGTAATGGTGAAGACCACAATCTTGTGGCGTTCCAGTATCGTGGCGGGATTCTGTACCGTTGCTCTAGACCCATCAATCCCGGACAGGAGCTTTTGGTGTGGTATGAAGAGGAGTATGCCAGACGCCTCGGCCTTGTGTTCGAATACTTCTGGAACATAAAGAGCTCCACAAATGGTGATGTCCGACAATTCGATTATTTAACTAACGTTAATTATATCGGCAAAGACTTTTATCACGGGTAAGTGTGTGATGCAAAGCAGAATGCCTAAGAATCCTCCTAATCTGAGATAAAATCACTGAAACACATGCTCTCGAGTGGCTTATTGTTTTGATAAAAACTCCCTCAAAAACATAATAAAATCCAGCATTCAATAAATAATTGAACTTGTTATTAATAGTATTTGCTAAACAATTGCTTTGCCATGCAGTGTAGTCTATTAACAGTAAGATTTGGTTGCTAAGCAACATAATGGGCAAAGATTTAGATATTTTATGCAGAGAACACCGAGACAAGTCTTAGTTTAGTGTAGTATAAGTTTATTAACCATTAATACACAATTAACTGATTGTGATGCGGTCACAGATGTGCATATATATTGAGGATTTTACAAAGATTTCGAATTCGGGCTCAGCCAATCAGATTCGAGTTTGATAAATTTCGGTTTTGTGTTTCTCCGGTCACGTTGTGGATGTATGATTGCGATCATCGTTTTGTAGGATACGGTGGATATAAAAGATCTACACACCCCTGTTAAAGTGGCAGGTTTTTGTGATGTAAAAGAATGAAACTAAGATTAATCATGTCAGGTCTGGACTCTGGCTAGATCATTCAAAAACATTGATCTTCTCTTGGTTAAGCCATTGCGTTGTTGCTTTGGATGCATGTTTTGGGTCAACGTTGTGCTAAACGGTGAAATTCCTTTTCATCTCCAGCTTACTAGCAGGAGATCGACTGATATTTATAGCTGTTCATGATTCACTCCACCTTGATAAAAGCCCCAGGGTTGGCTGAAGAAAAGCCGACGCTGCCTCCACCATGCTTCATTTCACGTTGCGTTTCTAATGCTTTATTTCCCTCTCTGTTCCAGAAAAGAGCAATTCCCCATTGCAAGTTTTCTCCTGCTCCTGGTGTCCGCTTGTATATACATCCGATACGTCGCTCAGCGAACACATCAAGAGATGCCACTGTGAAGAATTGGAAACGCCACGGAAAACAGTCGAGACAGCAAGCTCTACCAGTCAGCAAACGTCTTCTGCTGCTCTCTGCATCGACACCTCTGGCACCCAGGTTCAGAAAAAAGTCTTCCAGTGCTCACATTGTGAGAAAGGGTTTTCTCACCTGAGTAATTTCCAAATACACGCGCGCGTTCACACCGGAGAGAAGCCGTATCGGTGTTCCGAGTGCGGGAAAAGTTTCGCTCAACGGAACAATCTTCAGTCACATCGCCGCATTCACACGGGCGAGAAGCCGTACCAGTGTTCGCAGTGCGGGAAGAGTTTTAATCGAGAGGACAACCTCCGAATTCACCGGCGCATCCATACAGGAGAGAAACCGTACTGTTGCGGAGCGTGTCCCAAGAGTTTTGCTCACCGGAGTGCTCTCCGAATACACCGGCGCGTCCACACGGGAGAGAAGCCGTATCAGTGTCCGCACTGCGCGAAGAGTTTTTCTCAACGGACTCATCTGCAACAGCACAAGCTCACGCACACCAGGGAAAAGCCGTACCAGTGTTTACGCTGTAAGAAGTGTTTTACTCAGCAGTGCTATCTCCAAGCACACCAGCGCGTACACACGGGAGAGAAGCCGTATCGCTGTACGCACTGCGCGAAGAGTTTCCGTAACCAGAGTCATCTCCGACGACACCAGCGCACTCGCACAGGAGAAAAGCCATATTACTGCTCACGGTGTGGGCGGAGCTTCTGTTATGTAAGTATGTTTAACACACACAAGTGCGTTGCCATGGAGATGTCAGCTCTTCCGTAATAATGAATTACAGTACACGGAATCAAATATCAGAGTACTCTTGTAGGCAAGACATTTATTCTGTTACATTATTATTATTATTATTATTATTTTTCAACGTTTGTAGTTACTTGACTGACATGCAGCAAGGTAGCATTGCCATCTCTCAGAGCTCGGGTTACTAAAGGTGAGGCGTTTATGAGGGAGCACATACGGGTGCTTTAACACGTGTCACACGTAAATTCAAAGGGACACCAGTTTTATCACAAAGGCACACTTGTGAAGTTGAAAACAGTTTACGAGTGATGGTCAGCGTTTATGGTTTCTACCATCCTGTCAGGTCGAACATTGGGGAACGAGTGAGAAAAATAAACATGGAGGACGTCCGGGTAAAAAAAAAAAAAAATACATAATGAATAAAGTATCGTGTTGCCTTCTTGAGCATCAGTGAACGTTTGCACCTTTTGTAATAGTCGTGTACGGGACGAGTCCCTCGGTCGTCCTCGACGTGAAAAGATGGATCTCGACATCATGTATACGCTGTTAAAAGGCTCAAATATGTAGAAGATGCCGGAAGAGTAAAGAATGTGCAGGACCTGGAGGATTTCTCTGAAGAACACTGGGGAGTTGAACTTCTCAGGACAAACACGGGACTCGCACTGAAGAACTCTCACAAAACATAAAGACATCATGTCGTGGATCGTCCAGGTAACGGCAGACAGGATTAAGAATCGAGCGCGTGTAAACTTTTGAACTGGTTCATTTGCGTATCATCATTATTGTGTCTTGAGGATTATATGTAAACATCCGTTTTTAAAAATTATGAACATCTTGCAGCTCTCTCTCTCGATATTTATAGGGGCGTATCATGCGCTCTGACCCCAACCTCCTAACATGCTGGGGTATGCGGAGAAAAGGATTTCCCTGTGCTGTAATGTAATCCGTGACCAATAAAGTCTCATTGTATACAGTGAGTGAAATTCTCTATTCACCACATCATAAGTACATTTATTTAAGACAGGGTGAAAAGAAATTGTGTAAACAGTCGACCTCCTCATCACCTCAGAATTTTTTCAGCTTTCTTGCCAATAATAGTAATCATTTTACATGTACACTGTAAAACCGGATAAGTTCATTTAACTCAAACAATTTGAGGAAAGCAATTATCTAAGAAATTCAAAGTTGATCAATTTCTTTAAGCCAAATACACTTAAATGAGAACTTTTGAGTTACATTTTTGTTATATTTAAGTGTATTTGGCTTAAAGAAATTGATTTATCAACTTAAACATTTTGAAGGTACTCGGTTTCCTCAAATTTTTTGAGTTAAATGAACTTGTCCGGCTTTACAGTGTATCCCTTACTTGATTTTTCACTGTTGGGCTTCGGGAAGATAAGAGGCAGAGGGAAATCAAATTGGATGTCAACAGAAATATTGACTTGCATGAGTTTTGTACGTTTTGTAGAAATGTACACCTGCACGTAAACGTACACCTGCACGTAAACGTACACCTGCACGTAAAAGTACACCAGGATGTAAACGTACACCTGCACGTAAAAGTACACCAGGATGTAAATGTACACCTGCACGTAAACGTACACCTGCACGTAAACGTACACCTGCACGTAATAGTACACCAGGATGTAAAAGTACACCAGCACGTAAACGTACACCTGCACGTAAAAGTACACCAGGATGTAAATGTACACCTGCACGTAAACGTACACCTGCACGTAAAAGTACACCTGCACGTAAAAGTACACCAGGACGTAAAAGTACACCTGGACGTAAACGTACACCTGGACGTAAACGTACACCTGCACGTAAACGTACACCAGCACGTAAACGTACACCTGGATGTAAACGTACACCTGCACGTAAACGTACACCTGCACGTAAACGTACACCAGCACGTAAAAGTACACCAGGACGTAAAAGTACACCTGGACGTAAACGTACACCTGGACGTAAACGTACACCTGCACGTAAACGTACACCAGCACGTAAACGTACACCTGGATGTAAACGTACACCTGCACGTAAACGTACACCTGCACGTAAACCTCGGAGCATACATATATAATACGCTTGCACTGAAGATATGAGAACACAAGGTGGAGTAGGTTGTCAACAAACATAATTTAACATTTTTTTGTGTAATGAAACAACTTCAGTGCTTGTGATATGTGAAATAAAGTCTAAATCCAAGATCCACAGCAGTCCGGTCATTTGTTCTTGCTTAATCATTTCAGTGTTCCTGAAAACACTGTAGATATATTTCAAAAATGCACGAGCACGCCACGGTTCATTTAATTATAAACCTCAGAATTCCTGGCTGTGCCACTGTTCGTATTTGTTCTCAATCGTTAACAAAGAAACAAAACAAAACCCCAACACCTGTAAACCTGCTTAGGAAAAAAAAAAACTACTTAAAGCATTCCTCGAGTCTCTCATCCTTGTCAACTTTCCAAGCATCCATAAACGTAGAACGCAATCTGTTCATTAAATGTCTTCACGTCTAGTGCATTCATGTGTTGTGTACTTTTCCGCCTCCCACGTCTTCGTCTAAACCACAGTTTGGAATGACGTTCTGAGTCACTGGAGCCAGAAGGCAACTGTGATGAATAGCAGCATTCGTGGGAAACTCTGCAAACATGTGCAGCCTGAAAAACAGTGGGTTTTTTATTTATTTAAAATATATATATCTAATTTCCACATAACATGCATGCACGGAACAAAGGAAAATCATTGATTGGTTGTGCGGTATATTATAGAGAAATGGACCTACCATTTCCTTTAGGGTTCTCTGCTTTTGAATCTGCCGCTGTATTAGGATGAATAAAAAGAAGTTTAACTAAATGATTTTTTCTGATCAATGGAAATGAGCTTCTCTGCGCTTTTAGCACAGAATAGCACTCCTTAAAACATTGTTGGCATAAATACAGCTTTAAGGGTAATTCATATAGGATAATTATATAATATAGTAACAGAATACTGATTTGTATTGATTTATTTATCTATGTATTAGGGGTGTAATGCAATGCCAATATCTATATTTAAATTTGAAGTGGGCAGGGCTTTTATTATGGCCTTGGTAGAAATGCCAACATGGTCAGAACGGCATACTCACACAGTTCTTATTTTTAGTTTGTACCTGATTTTAGTTGGTTCTGTTTCAATATCTATCGGCGTAATTTGGACCACCCTGACCCTGACTCGACAGTTACTGGACAACGGCATGACAGGACAGGATTCAGGATTTGCACAGGATTCCAGTCCCAATGGACGGATCTGTCAATGACGGGGGCAGGGGTGGTTTAGCGGTGAAAGCTCTGGGTTACTCATCGGAAGGTCTGGGGGTTCAAGCCCCAGCACTGCCAAGCTGCCAGTGTTGTGCCCTTCAGCAAGACCCTTAACCCTCTATGCTCCAGGGGGCGCTGTATCAAGACTGACCCCAGCGTCTTGACAGGCTGGTTTATGCGAAGAAAACAATTTCACTGTGCTCTACTGTATATGTGACCAATAAAGACTCATTATCATTATCTACTTTCAATCAGAGGGCAAAAGCGAACCCGGCGAGTTTTCTCAAAACAACGAAGAGTGCACCTCGTGTTTGAATCTGTTTAGAGCGTATGATCTGTGCATTCAAAATAATGTAATCATATTTGCTTACATCCTACTACTATGTGTATTTATTTCTCAGAGAGTGTAGCTGCGGAGAGTTTATTCAATCGTTCTCATCGGATTTATCCAGGTTTATCCTGGTCAGGGTTCCAGGGTTATCCCGGGAACACTGGGTTTGAGTTGGGAATACAACCTGAATGGGATGGCAGTTCATCTTAATGCTTTATTATCGGTTAATCCTACAGAAATGTGTTATTTAGATAATCTTCAGTCAATTCACAGTTAACATTAGCCAAGCTTAAACTTATGATACAGATTTTTAACAAATTGAACAGTATTACATATTAAAAGTTCAGACAAAAATAAACATCCCAGCGAAACATCTTCGACGCTATATTTGATTGCTCATCTTTCCGGCATGACAGATCTGGAAATCTTTAATATTACCACTAAGACCAGTGTCTCAGAAGATTTCCCAGATCATGCCTAAATTAAAAATGCTTCCAATACGTATGTAAATCTAACCGTCGATGGTGAAGGTCGTCTCCATGCCGGCATGGATGTGGTCTGTCACATGGCAGTGAAGGAGCCACGTTCCAGGAGTTCCAGCTACCAGTTCCACAGTGTTAAATGTTCCTGGGAACAAGTCGTACACGTCAGCTCTGTGGGGGAGATCGGTCTAGGAGAGAAGAGATAGAAAATTACAGAGTGGAACGTTTGATATAAAAACACATAGATCTAGTTAAATAAACGTGTACCTTGTATATGAAGCTCTGAGCGTGAAAGTGTACTGTGTGCATGTCAATCTGGCTTCCCAGCCCCATTAAATACCACTCAGTCCGTTCTCCTCGCCGCATCTTCAGTCCATGCAGGTTAGCATACAGCTTTCCATTAATACCTGATTAGCATAGGGGGAAAAGGAGATCGTTAGAAATCATTTCAATTCAATTTTCATTTTCAATGATTACAATCGAATGTACGGACAGAAGAGACTAACCGTGCATCATGTTACTCTCCATAAATTCCTCGTCGTGGGTGTTAAAATCTTCTTGGTGCTTTGGTAGATATGTTCTTATGTTGTCCTTCAGATACCAGGAATCGTTCTCGTCAAACACCATGAAGAGTAGAGCGAATTCTTTATCCACATCGCTTCGGATTCTGGCTTTGTTTAGAGTCCCTTTACGACACACTACCAATGGTCCGACCAGACCACTCGCCAAATCCTGTCCCGGTCCACCAGACACAATACAAAATCAGACCAACATCAGCATGCATTATTTTCCTTTTAATGAAAAGAAGAAAAAACAGCAAACTAGCCCGCTCCAGTTAAGTATACAGCGTTGTACCTTGACGTAGTCAGCTGACGAGTAATAAGCAAAGGTTATGCAGTTGGGCTCAGTGCGTCCAGGACCTGAACTGATAGTCCAGTTATACCTCATAACATCACCTACAACACACACACACACACATAGTATTTAGCATGCAAAGTACATTGCAATAATAGACTGCACCAACGTATCAGAGATGTATCAGTAATAGTCGTCTGTGGTGTACCTGGAGGAACAGGTTCCAGGTGTTTCTCAATGGCCTTCACACCATGAGCATGAACTGAATATGGCCTTCCTGCTTTGTTCTTAAACACAACCTGGACCCTCTCACCAACCTCCATCCTGAGAATGGGACCTGGGGAAAAAAAAAAAAGATGAAAACTACACTTTTTCCTACATCATTTGAAAAAGCTCAGAGGAACCCAATTTAACTAATGTTAGGTGATCTGAACAATTTAACACGATTTTAAAAAAATGTATTGCTTTCATTCAAATAGTATTAACAAATCAAAATTTCCCCTAACCAACACGATGCTTTTTATTAAACCTAATGTGTAAGAACTGCACTTCTAAGGTCACAGGTTAAAAGTACCCAGAATGCCTAGATGCTCTTCATCAGGACCTCTGGGTTTCTCGGTTGCAAAGGTGTCATCTGTGTACTGACGGTACACCACCTTTTTGTATTCGGGGCCAATCCGGTTCTCAGCTTTACTGAGGAAAACATTTCCAGGGCTGAGAGGGAGAAGGAAAGAACAGAGGAATAGAGAATGAACACTTTGTGCACAGATGTGAGACAGTATTTCGTGTGTTATTCAGCTCTGATGGCGTTTTGGATACTAGTGACCGACACTGACCTCTCATGTAGAGTCTTGTGTTTCTCCAACTCCCATGTCCGGTTTGGGGCGTAGTTCCAAACCACTTCTTCAGCTGCCAAGTAGAAATACACATCAGGGTGGAAGGGCGTACCTTCCGATCGAGGGTTCTGGCTCGGTGTGCAGCGTTTGACCGTGTACAGCTGGCGCATACCACCCCGGTAGTGATCAGTTGTACGACAGCTCAGCCCAAAAACACCTAGAGTCAAAGAGCAAAGTCTTAAAATGTCAGCGGATTAGAATGAATCGATGATTCAGAAACAAAAGAATACTTCTAGACATTTATGGACTATTTCTGGTTATAATTATATATATATATATATTTTTTTATTTATTTATTTATTTTTTTTATTATTTTTTTTTTAATAAGACTATAGACTAGATTACCGTCGTTGTCTGGTATCATGGAGACGGTGACACTGGTGTGAGGAAACAGGCTGAGTGTGTCGTGTGTAGTTCCGTCCCGCTGAAACGTGTTTCCCTGGAAGTAAACGCCGTGGAGATCCACCTCTGTGCCCAAGCCCAGCATGTGCCACACAACATGGTCCCCCTCACACAACTCAAGGCCAGGAAGATTCCCGTACATGAAACCGTTTACACCTGAGAGGACACACACACACACACACACGGACACACACACACACACACACACAGTGGGTTGAACAGTAAAGGAAGCTGTGCATTTACATTGTAACAGACTAAATTAACATGTACAGATATATTGTACATATGAATATTTCCTATTTGCTACACACACAGTAGCAGTGCTTACAGTGCATTTTGTTGCTCTCCTGAAATATTTCGTTTTCCTCGTCTGACTCATCACTACCAAACTCGTCGATATTCTTCTGCAGGTACCAGCTTTCATTCTCGTCGATCACAGTGAAGAGGACGAAGAACTCTTTCTGCACCTCCGACCCTATGCGCTACACAACACGCATATATACATTCATGTTACTGAACGGACATCGACATCCGCGAGGCTTTGTTCCATTTCAAAGTTCACTTGTGGACAGATATCACTGCCCACTAAGCCACGGTACCCACAACCCCCCCCCCCCCTCTGAATTTAAACAATGCTGCAGTAATACATCAAACGAATCGATGACTGGGACGTGTGTGGGAGAGTACCTGTCGACCACTCTCATCCAGAACTCCTTTCTTGCACACCTGTAACGGTCCCACCAAACCAGAGTTGGTGTCGCGGACGGGATCTCTAGCTGAGTAATACAAATATGACAGGCAGGGTGGGTCGCTGTCCGATGGGCCTTCTCTCACCCGCCATCGATATGTAAACGTCTCACCCGGTGCCACACTGGCCCCTGCTTTCTGAGTACCTAAGGAGGTCAAAATGAAGAGTAAGATGTCTTCACTTGACTGGAAAGGGCTGTGTGATTATACACACACGTGTATAAGGGCATTAACGAAACTAAAGCGAACGTTTCCAATGTATTGTTTACTCAACCTAAGGTTGTGTATGTCTTACCATCCTGATACGTGGCCCCTTCATAAGGTTTATCATACGACAGACCATGAGGTTGCACGCTGTAGTTTTTTGATGCCATATTCCGAAAGGTTACCACAATAACATCTCCAGGTTCTCCTCTAATGACTGGACCTATGGATGGCAGGAAAGATGCAGGGAGAGTGACCCCCCGCCGATACAAAAATTCACAATACTGCAGAATTACAGAAGCGTACTCAACGTGATGCTATTATTTCAGGAGATTTCACAACAACGGCGATTTTCACCTATGTTTGAATGAATATATAAAGTGCGTGAATATTTGCTTTAATTTCTGCGTTTTCTTCTCAACTAGAATGCCGTTGGCTAACATCCGATGCCATTTTCATCATATCATTGCATGCACATGTCTACAAAATAATGTTTACCCAGAAAGCCAAGATGATGTTCTGAGCCATGTTGCTCAGACTTGGTGGTAAATGTGTCATCGTAGTATCCAACGTATCTGACTTTCCAGTAGCTCCCGCCCAGCCTGCCTTCGTCTTTACTGAAGAATTCTGCAGCGTCACTGCAGACAGAGAAACATTAACCATACAAGTGCTCTAGATTGTTTCTTACTGAGTGTATAGTTATAGAGTGAGTTAGTTGTGTGATCACAGAACAACTGCCTGTGAGTATAGTCACCTTCCTTTCTCATCCAACCTATCATTTGTAAATTTATTCATCCCAGAGGGGGCGTAATTCCAAATCTGCTCTTCAGCAGCGATATAGAAATGTCTCTCACGGCCAGGAGTCACTGAGGGTGCCGCTTCATCCTTCCCACATAAAGACACTTCATAGAAGCCCTGCATACCTGCTACTCAGCAGAGATGAACAGAACCAAGGGGAAAATGGTGTAAGGCAGTGCTCTGATACATAATCCACTTAAACATACATACTATTACACACATATCTAAAGGCAAGAAGGCGTCCGGGTGCATACGGTATATGATTCCTAATTTTGTTTAAAGTCCGTAATGCTCTACAGGGCTCGTGCTAGATTTCTTTCGAAAACCAAACATGGTAAACAGGCCAAAGAAAAGACTGAACCCTTTGATTTTAAACAAAAATAAATAAATCCTCTACACTTAACTAAATACGAAGACATATCGAATAAATAATGCGTTCTAAACAGATCCGTTGTTTTTTTTTGTTTTTGCAAGCTTACAAGGTTTAAAGTTTGATTCTAGACGTATGCATCAGGATCCCATGCCACTAAATAAATAAATAAATAAATAAATAGATAGCATAAACAGGAGGTTTTTTACTTTCATACACGTGTTATCAAATGCTCAGATATAAAGTGTGATGGACAAAGAAACACATGTTGCGTGATGCATTTATAATGTTTAAGCCACGCCCACTTCAGGTTTAGGTCTGAATACAGATAGGAAAATTTGGAGCATTAAAAAGATAGCGGCATTACTTTACACTAACTGTATGGCTCTGTCGTCGGTATTCTTGTGTAATTAGAACTTTGGACTGGACGATGCGTGTGTAATCTATTTACTTTTAGTTTCTCCTCCAAAACCACAAACCTGCTCAAGAACTGGCACGTTGCATGTTAAATCCACTGTTCAACCTATATTGAAAATAAACCCGCCCAGGAATAAATACCTTGCATGTGGTCATTAACCTGGCAACTTAACATCCATTTTCCTGCTGTCGTGGGAACCATTTTCGCCGTGACAAAAGTGGCAGGAAATAGGCTGAGCACATCAGTACGGTGACCCCGGTCAAGCAGGGTGTGGCCATGGAAGTAGGCAGAATGAATATCTACTTCATTTCCAATCCCGAAGAGATGCCAAGACACAGTGTGTCCGACACACACGTTTAACGGTGGCAAGTTACCAAAAACATAACCGTTGATTGCTGGAAAAAGAGAGTACACCATTTAGAGAAGTGAAACTCGAAACCACATGCGACATATAGTGGATTTGCTGTAAAATAAAAAAATGTTTCCGTACTGAAACTCAGCGCATGGACTTTCCCCATCAAATTTTAATCTATCTACAGTACACAAAAATTTGCTTTTGTATCACACTTTAAAAAAAGTAATGAGTCTTGGATACACTTATTTAATCCTTCGATTAGACACTGGTCTTAAAACACTAATGCTGAACTGCTTACCGTGCATGAGGTTGCTCTCGTGAAATTCGGCATTTTCTTTAAGATTAGCTGCATCATGGACGAACCTCTCAATGTTGTTTTTAAGGTACCAGCTCAGGTTTTCATCTACCACGCTGAACATCAGGAAGAACTCCTGATCCACATCAAAGCGTCGAGTTCCCGAGTTGTCTAGGACTCCTGAGAGCAGAAGACATACAAATGTTCATGCATATATGTTTGCATGGGTAAATACTTAAGTATTTGGGTAAGTGTGTCCCTGAAGTTACCCTTATTGCAGGTGAGCAGAACCCCGATAAGTCCTGATGCAATGTCTTTAGGTGCATCGACATGGGAGTGGTAGATCCAGGTGAGGCAGGCGGAGTCAGATTTGGTAGGGGCAAACTCTTCTGTCACATTCCAATTGTACGTATAGCTTTCACCAGGACCCACCGAATCATCTTTTTTATTTCGACCAGATGTACCATCCGGATATAATGCACCTGGTAAACAGCACACATTGTGGTCAACGAACATCCTTTCTAAAATCTAGAGAATGCTGGAGGTGTAAGCTCACTTAATATTGTTTGGCAAGGATTCAAGCGTAAGTATCTGGTTAACAACGTGAAGGATCATTAGCTAACTAGCCAGCTAGTATCAAAAAAAAAATTATAAAGAAAATCACGCTTCAACTCAAAGTTCCCCTTTCTTGCTGCGAAAGGTACCGATTTAGCACTGACAATAGTGGCAGGAAATGGTATGACCACATTTGTACGATGACAATCTTTCTGAAATCTACTAAACTCTGGAGATGTTTTTTTTAGCAAGACATGTCATGTGTACATATCTGGGTAAAAGTTACACCGTGAAGGACTCAGTAAATACATCACTTGCATCACTACCATTAGCTAGCTGGATTATCGCTAGCGAAAGACAGGCTTATAGATGTTTTTCCCTACTTTGTAGCCCGAATCAAAAACGAGGACTCCACACTTCCACGCTGAACGCAACATGAGCTAGCCGATTTTCTTTGCCATATCTACACATCTCGAATTAAACAAATGTTTTTTTTTGTTGTTGTTTTTTTTTAAATCAGCAGGTCTATTCTAAACACTTACTTTTGAGTTTTATTTATATTTAGCACTTTATGCTCACAGGAAACCAATAACTGTTGGACAAAAACCAAATGAGGTCTAAGTGAGAAATGCCTCTCACACTCAGACTCGGTCGGAATCAGACTTGGTTTAGAATAGCAGAATTCTACATAATACAAAATGTGTTAGCATTAAAGTAGTACATCCATAGGCATAACAAAAGACATATATATTTTTATATACATTTATAGTGTAGCTCAAAGAGCATTACATTGTGACGTAAACAACAGAGAAATGGAGAAACAAAGGGCAAGCAAAAATAAAATCATTAAATAGTTATATAATAAAAGTGCAGTAAATAACAGTGAGAAAAAGGTGAAAATAAGTGATACACAATATAATAATTAAATAAAATTAATATAATATGATATGATATGATCTGATATAAGGTATTCTAAAGGCAGTCAGTGGAGTACTTTATATACTATAGTAAAGTACACTAGTAGGTATTACTGGTAATATTCGTGTTAAGCCTATGAGTTTGATACTGATCAAAATACTGTAGTTTTGGCTGTCGGACAATCAATAACGATTTCCCAGTCTGTACAGGATTTCTCAGTGTTTTTGTGATTGTTGCGGCCCAAAATATTTGATTTTGCTGCGGGGTTTTTGCACAATTTGCGATGCAATTTGCTGAATTTTTTTGTTTTGGTGATGTGTTGGTCTTGGAGATCTTTTAGCTGTACTCATGTTCAACGCACATGGATCGAAGCGGGCTTTGGCTGATTGCGCGTCGTGATGACGGCACATGACGCGTCCTGGACCAAAACTTTGAAAAAGCTGCGGTAATTTACAAAAATCGCAAGCTCCTTTGAATATTGTGGCGTTTGCTTGATTTTGTGTTCGTTTCTGCGATCGTAAAAATACAACAAAACCCAGGAGGGACTGATTTCCTACGAATGAAGATTTCCTAAGAATGAAGCTTAGCCTAACTTTCAAACGTATTGTGGGCTGGCTTGTACAAGTTCTTATGATTTTAATAGCATTAGAAATTTGGAGTAAACTAGGTAGGAGACCCAGAACCTGGCTTCTTGGGCCTGAGAAACGAGATCTGGGTGTTGACGTTGTTGAGCTCTTCTGCCTGATTGTCCGGACTCTCAGAGAACACCACAGAGGTTGGATTTCTGTTAGGTATTCCTTCAAAACATGCTTCCTGGGTAAGCTGGGAAGTTTTCCTGTAAACTGAATATCCTCCTTTTGAAATCTTTTACGGAGTTTCCCATTGGACTGAACTTTGGCACCACTGTCAACAAGATTGCCTAGTCATAGCGTTCAAGGTGAGATGTTGAGATAAGACCTAACTAGGTAAGTCAACAGGTAGTAAATTCTGTTATTTTCCTCAGTGTTTCACACGATTTGCAAACACATTCGCTAAAAACTACACACCTGGACAATGAGCAAACCTACAGTATAATGAAGGAAGACAACTACTGACGGGAGTAAAGAAAAACTAACATAATGTGACTTATTAAGAGTTTATGCTGTCAGAACAACTTCTGAACAACTTTGGCCTAGATTCTAGAAGTCCCTGGAACTGTACAGGGGGAATTCTTCCAAAGATATTCCCTCATTTGGTGTTTTGATAATGGAGGAATCGACCATACGTATTCAACTGGATTGAGAGCTGGTGAATGTGAAGGCCATAGCAAATGATTTACGTCACTTTTATCCTGGTTAAACCATTCAGTGAACCCTCGTGCCCTGTGGACGGAGGCGGGGTCATCCTGGAAGAGACCACTGCCATGGATAGAAATGTTTCGACACAGGATAAAGGTGAACAGTCTGAAGATTTGCACTGATAATTTATTATCCTGGGACATGTGGACCTGACACTGTGTCAGCAAAATAAATAAATACCCCAACACACCATAACACAGCTACTGTTTTTTTCCTTTAACTTGTCACCCATTTATTTTTGCACAACATGAAAAACCAACAGAACTCCGAACAGTCCTAAAGTTTAAACAGTAATTATTAAGGAGCAGTGCAGTTAATGGATTTTCAGTAACTCTCATTGACTTTTTTGGTAAACAGTCTATTGTGGCAACAAAGATCACCGGGCATTTTCCTCTGAGAAATTAAAGATTGCACCAATTATGACACAATTGTAGTGTAACGTTATACATTAAAGCACTTGAAGAAACGCTTCAAATATGTGCTAGCCAGTTGTGGTTTATTTGCTAGATAGGGATACTGTGGTTAAAACATAATTAGATAATGTTAGCTACCTTTTTGCAAATCAGACTGACCTGCACTTGTCATGTCGGTTAATTTTCCGCATTTTTATTTTTTTTGGCATTTGTTTGGTCTGCTTTTCTTTTTAGTCCACTTTCCCTTTCTGCTCCACCTCACCACTTCTACATTCTGTATTTATCAGGATCAATTACTGCTTTGGCTTTTTGACAAGGGAGATTTTATCATGGGTAAATGTTTTATTACTTTTTCTGCATTGTTATTAGCGTATGTACTGTATGATTTTGTCAAATTATCATTAGCCATTACTTTGTTATTCTGATTACTTTGGGTCTGTGTGTGAGTGAGGTCATGTTCTTGGGTATGTGTGCTGTGTGTGTTGCACTTCCTTTTTGGTCAGGCCCTAAGCCTTGCTATAATGAACTTTTTTAGGAGACATTGTCTATAAGGAAGGGAGAGTGACTCTGTTCTTTCCTATTTTCTCACTAAATTTTCATTCTCCATATTTTATTACCATTGTGTTTTATTTCTATCAAAAATCTTATCCAACACCATCCACTCAACAATCCGGGGGACACCCTGGCCGGGGTCTCGACCCTTCGCAAGGCATAATCACACACAGACCCATTCGCACACTGTAGATAATTTGGAAACACCAATCAGCCTCAAACACGTCTTAAGACTGGTAGTGGAAACTGGAGGACGCAGGGCGGGGGCGGGAATCGAACGGCCAACCCCAGAGGTATGAGGCAGACGTACTAACCATTAAGCCACCATGCCCCACATTCAAAATCAGGAGCAAAACAGGTCACGCCACTGGGATTTCTACCAAGAAATGCACTTATACTCAGTCTAAAAAAAAAATCAACGGGTCCATCCCTATTATAAATATATAAATATATTTACAGCAAATCGTCATGTCTTTCCAAATAACAAATAAATCAATAGAGATAGTGGGAGGCCTAAAGTACTTTGGCAATTAGCCATAAAAGGGGAAACAAAATCAATACAAAAACATTTGTACTAAAAGCGAAAAATGCTCTCGATGAAAGAGTGTATATTTTTGTGTGCTGTGTGCCTCATCCCATTCTTATTCCCAATTTTTCTCTTTTTCTTTACGCTCAGCTTCTCTTGGTCTTAGTCTAATTTGTCACAACTGCATGTGCTGTGGAGCGACTGAAGGTTTGCAGTTGGCGGATGTATGAGTAGGAAAAGCAGAAGTGTACTCAACCACACTCTGCTGCGGCAATAAGTGAAAAAATACTGATCTGACGACAGTTTAGAAAGTCACACTGCAGAGATTGAGGTGATGTCTGTATGAACACACTGAACTGCTTATATACTCTGTCAACTGCATACAAAGCTCTGCAGCTCAGTTTCAAAGTAAACCATTCACTCTGCGATATAACACCAGACCACGTACATGTTGCTGAAATAGCCACTTGCAGTCCATTGCAAATTTTTGCAAAAAGGTACTCCCACACTTGATCAGACATTATAGCTGACAAAGCACAGAACACTCTTATAAAAACCAACAACAAGGGAGACCAGTCCTACCTTCAGAATCCTTCTCGTAGAAGACTCCATGAGGATGGATTGAATAGGATCGAGATGCAAAGTTCTTCATGTGTACCACGATGTGATCACCCACTTCTGCACGGATCACAGGTCCAAGGAAGCCCAGCCACTCTGGTTTGGGGATCTCAATAGAGAAAGTGTCACTTGTGTACTGCTTATACACAGCTTTTTGATACACCCTTCCAATCCGTTCTGGACCAGGTTCCAGAAATATAGAGGCATCGCTTTAGAGATGAGAGGAGTAACAAAAAAGAGAGGAAAAAGTAGTCATACATGTGTTGGCCATGCCGAATCAGCGAATTTAATTTAATTGCAGATGACAAGCAGTTTTAATGGTTGTTTCATGGTTACAAAATGGTTGTTGTTGACGTGAAGGAGAAAATTCACATCCTTCCCAGTCCTAGTCAAAACAATCGATCATTTAGAATGTCAAATAGACAGTGTGTTACATCACATGATGTCCGTTTAAAATAACTGGCTGATTCATCATGCCTATGGCATTATACTATAACCGGTTTTATACATCGTCCATAAAACTAAAATTTATCTGAAAATTAGTCTATGCACACGACACAAAAATGCAGTGGTTGTATTTTCAAGGATTTTACACTTAATAGGAGCCAAAGTCATTAAATCCATCAATCAATTTGCATAAACACACGCAAAACTGGTTATTTCAAATAAGTACTCAAACAAAAAGAATCAGTTAAGAGTGTATTAGACTTTCGACATAACAACGCAATAGTCATTTTACTGCAGGATTTTTAAAGCAGCTGACTAAAATAATCAAATTAACCCATATGATGCTATCTAAGATGCCTTAAAGTAGTAAACAAATAAAAACAACAACAATTTAAAGTAATGATAAACCACAATGATGTTGGTCAATGAAAGAGAATCCTACGTGAAAATGTAAGGCAGTATAAAATAGCTTAATAGGCTTTTCCTGTGTAGAATAAACCAGAAGCTGCACTGAAATAGTGGTAAGAGCGGCGCTTAAGTGTGTAAAGAGACAGGAATGGATTGTGATCAACTCCAGCCAAAAAGGTTTGGCTTCTCATAATCCATCCCTGTTCATTTTACGATGAATCACATCCCTAACCACTGTTAGTTGAAAATGAGCTCTGGATTCACATAAGATTACTTAGGACAAGGCTAAGTGTCTGTTAATGAGATACATCCAGAGAACCTGACACCACACAGATAGCACTTGGGCGGGTTTCCAACTGTAGGCTATGACAATGCTTAAAGTGCTCATTAGCATTAGAACTGCTCTCAGACATTCGACATGGTAAAACCTAGCTCTATTCTTATGCTAACCTATTTTCTTTGTCTCACTTTCTCAAGGGATGATAGCAGAAAATAATTCTGATTCAGATGTAAATGACACAAAACTAAAGGCTAAAGTCCTGGGCATGGAAGGCAGGACCGTTGCTCGGGAGTTCGGGACCCCCTGAAAAAATATTGATGCAGGCCCTCATCGCCCTCCACCGATATCATCTACGGCATAATATGATCTGATACGTGCCATGCAACCGTAGGGATTTCTAGCAAAATAATTACACAAAGTTTTAAATGTTTACATCAAAACAATGACATTAAGCCATTAATAACTTCTTATGAAAGTCCTTAAGCAATTATTCAAAATAAAATAATAACAAAAGACAATAAATAAATTAATAAAATAATAAAACAAAACTAATAATAATAATAAAAAAGTACCAACAATATAAAATAAAAAGTCTGGTGTATGTTATTCCAGTTCTAACAGCTGAAGTAAACGTTCAGAAATGGGAAAGAATGCATTCAAATGTAAAATAAAACCACTTAAATGACTCCTTGTCTGCTACTGCATAATATATTATTACATAAAGCTAATAAATATCTCCACCCAAGAGAAGTGAGTTGTATCTGCGTTTTCTTGACTGTATTGTTATCTGAAAACATGTCACATCAGCAGCCGGCAGGTCTGTAATCCCTGTAATCTATCCCCCACCCCATCCCCCGAGTGTTGTACAAACCAACTCTCTTTACATAAAAGCACTGAAAGACAGGGACTTTGAGCGTGTAATCGTTCGGTCATGTAATGAGAAAATGATGTGATGTTACCGGCAGGGGGGAAGGTGTCCTATTCCTGCGAAAGTAAATCCGTCAACAGAATGATCAGGACACGGCATCCCATCACACTGACATCGCTACAGTGCACTAACCTGTTGTTATAGTTAAATGACAGGGGATAGACTGGAGTATCCGCAGTGCCTCCCGCCTCCTCTCCTTTTTACATTACGTTTATGGTAACCAGATTTATGTTCCTCCTTCCTCCTTCAACTGTTCTCAGAGCAGCCTCAACTCACGTTGATGTTATTCACTTTCTGGAGTGGGACTTACAACTTTATTAGCAAGAGGCCTATATAGTAATATATATATATATGTATATATATATATATATATATATATATATATATATATATATATATATATATATATATATATATATATATATAACTACATTTTCATTTATTCGTATAGCAGACACTTTTATCCAAAGCGACTTATAAATAAAAAACATACAAGCAAAACTTCCATAACTACTGGAATTAAGATTTAGTGGGGCCCCTGGCCAGTGGGGGCCCCAATAATTGTCACCACCTTTCACCCCACTAGCGAAGCCCTGATGGAAGGTGTCACCAAATCTAAAGCAACACGCAAAACTTAAAGGAAGGATGGGGTTAAGGATTATTTATAACAATGCCGCACAGCTCTGTATTCACTGTGTGAATAAATCTGTCGTTTATTGTGCCAACATCTGTGTTTGGAATTTCCCCTATTGAATCACTAACTAGTCCCAGTCAGAATTACAGACCACAAGATGATCAGGGGTGGTCTCAAGAATGACAAGAAAAGGGATGGGTGGGGGGGTGCAGGTGGGGAAAAATGTACACATGAGCCATACAATGTGAGGAAGTGAGGAATGAATCCCGAAAATGGGAAATAATCCATTACAGGGTGACGGATTCTTTTCTTATAACAGTTAGTTTTTGTCCCACTTATAATTTGGCAAAAGTTACAGTTTTAAATGCGTGAACGAATGACACCGCTGTCATGCTTCTTAACATTTAATGTCGTACAATGTCTGTGAAACAAGTTTGCTCCTGTTATCACTTACGTTATAAACAGCTATAAACAGCTGTTCCCTAACCAGCGTCTGTTTTTCTCTCTCTTGAAGTTAATAATAACCAGAAACGTGAAATCCTCTGTCCTGAAGACTTTCCCATGGCGGAAAACGGACTGATTATTACTCCGCCCATAAATGTTAAATGAATGCTTTTGTACAGAAAATGTCACCATTATAGGTTTTCATTGTCAAATAACAAACACACTATGAGAAAGTATGAGTGCATGAATCCCTGTTTCAGAGGTATTGCTGAAATGATACGACTATTACAGGTCTCGAAACACTTCAATGTTACAAACCGCACCTTTAACGCCATGCTGTTTTCGGTCGACACGCCAAGTCACACATGCATTAAGCTTGGCTGCAGTATAAACAACGTTAGCTGCGTTTTGTCTTCAGGATGTTCAGATTAGAATCTAAAACAAGTCTCAAAATTGAGAGACTCATACCAAAAACAGGAAGTCATAGTTATTGTTTAAACTTAGAGGCAAACATAACGGAATGGAAAAGCGGTTCCGAGTCAAACACCTTTTCATCGTCATACTTCCAGTTCTCACAATGAACTTCTGCACATTTGGCTCCCTTTCTGTTGCTGTGGCTGGTCCCACATGTGTACTATAGACATTGCACGGAACCAGAAAAACACACTTCAACCCTTTCTCCAGTAAATAATCCCTAACCCAATCTCTAACCTAAAAACCTCTTCGGTAAACATAGCTGTTCAGAGTAATGATTTACAGTCCAGTTTTCACCCACAACAGGGAGGATTCCCTTTCGAGTCTGGTTCCTCTCAAGGTTTCCTTGCCATATAATTTCAGGAAATCGTCTAACACATGGGACCTCATTAGAAGTCCGGATTTCTGAACATCTGCTTTGGGAGAATGTCTGTTGTTAATCGGCGGGTCAGGATATGAACTGATCTGAAGATGCAGAAGGTTGGAGGCACATCACATGCATGTATGAGAACATTAATATCACACTCAGAGAAGGTTTATTTGAGATGTGCAATGATGTCTGTTGGGATTTTAATCTGAATACTGAATGCAATCCTTGGGAACTCACTCGTCTCGGTCGATTGGCAGGCCATTGATGAGATTCTTTCCGCTTGGTGCGTAATTCCAGTCCACCTCCTGAATCCCGATATAGTAAATCCTTTGAAGACACCGACCCGAGCCAAGCACGGCCAGAAACGTCAGACAGAAACTCAGCACGCTTGCATTCATTGTAGGAAGAGACGGAGTGAGCCGTGTTTTGGGTTTGGTTCCCCCAGAGGGAAGGAAGAGACGCGAATGAGATCTGCCTTGAGAAAGCAGCGTGTAACAGAACGCAGGCCACGCCCCTCTTCTATGACGCAGGCTGTCAGCTGTTTCAGATATATGAAACCGAAAGTAATTTGCTGTATTTCTGTGATGGAACTGTCTTGGGTACTTTCTGCTCAACCGGAAACGCATTTGAAGGAGGGCCTCCCTATTATTTCCTGCCATCTGTTATGTTATGGACAGGATTCTTGTCCTCCTTATTCTTCTTATTCTTCTTATTCTTCGTGCACGGTCGCCTCACATATCCAGGTTCGGGGGTTCAGTTGCCCTGGGTGTGCAGAGTTTGCATGTTCTCCCAGGGGTTGCCTCCAGTCTAAAGCCATGCATGGTAGGCTGATTGGCATGTCCAAAGTGTGTGTGTGTGTGAGTGAGATTGTGTCCGGCGATTGATTGGCACCCTGTCCAGGGTGTACCCCATCTTGTGCCTGATGCTCCCTTAGATAGCCTCCAGTATCTGTATAATACCCTGAAGGATATTATTATTATTATTATTTTTATTATCTATCCATCCATAACCGCTTATTCCTTCTTCAGGGTCGCGTGGAACCTGGAGCCTATCCCAGGGAGCATCGGGCACAAGGTGGGGTACACCCTGGACAGGGTGCCAATCAATCGCCGGACACAATCTCACTCACACACACACACTTTGGACATGCCAATCAGCCTACCATGCATGGCTTTAGACTGGAGGCAACCCCTGGGAGAACATGCAAACTCTGCACACCCAGGGCAACTGAACCCCCGAACCTGGATATGTGAGGCGACCGTGCACAAGGTGGGGTACACCCTGGACAGGGTGCCAGTCCATCGCATGGCAATCACAATCACACACACACACTCACACACCTATTCATACACTACGGACACTTTAGACACGCCAATCAGCCTACCATGCATGTCTTTGGACTGGGGGAGGAAACCGGAGTAACTGGAGGAAACCCCCGCAGCACGGGGAGAACATGCAAACTCCACACACACATGGCCCTGGCGGGAATTGAACCCCCGACCCTGGAGGTGTGAGGCGAATGTGCTAACCACTAAGCCACCGTGGCGCCTATTATTATTATTATTATTATTATTATTATTATTATTATTATAACAACAACAACACATTTTATTGGGAGGTAATATCCCCCATACAAGCAGTTTGACTTTGTGTGTATGTGTGTGTGTGTGTGTATAAATGTATCATTCCCTTACCCATCGTAAAATGATTCCTCAACCACACTGACCTCACTAATGCTCTTGTGGCTGAATGAGCAAATCCCCACAGCCACATTCCAAGATCTAGTGGAAAGCCTTCCCAGAAGAGGGGAGGTTATTACAGCAGCAAAAGGTGAGTATGGGATGTTAAAAAAGCACATACATTTGTGATGGTCAGGTGTCAGCAAACTTTTGACCACATAGTGTACATCCTCATATAACTTTACTATCGTTAATGAATTCTTCACTGTAGTTAAAGAAAAATATGCTAAAAAAAACAACAACAACAACAACAACAACTCAGAGTGGTTAATCTTAGCAATCCTTAAACTGTAGTGAATCTATTACATGTTAAATATATGAGACCATTTTAGGACCTGAGAAGCATTTAGAGAAGGTTTTACTTGACTACTTCACTTACTTGATACTACTTCATTAAAATATATTGATGTTACAAACAGAAAACGCTTGTGTTCACATATCTGTCCCGGTTATCTTGGGGTCGCTGTACAGGTCAGCCACAGGAATTTAGTTTCGTAACTTCCGCTTTAGAGGCTCTAAATCATAAGTGCTGTGCACAAGATGAGACTTGACTTATTTGGCAGATTTCCTGTATAGAACATACTTTAAAAAAAACAGATAGGAGCCACGGTTATTTCCAGAGCAGCAATGACTCAAAGCTCTTTGTCGCTAGGCAACTGGTTTGATCAATGTGTGGATTGTTGCTGTAACACAATGTTTATGAATGTACGAAGCTCTCCTATAGTCTCATTGTCTACCCCATACAGCCGAAAGGAGGACATGTGGCCTCTCCGTGACATTTTTTGAAGTCTGTTGTCTTTGTCTGAGTTCATTAAACAACTTCCTCAAAAAAGCAAGAAATTCTCTGACTCATTAAAACACCACTGAAGCATTTAGATGTAGTCAAAGAGCAATAAAATGACAGTTTAATGCATATAAGTCTAACTTATCTAATGTAAGAGCCAATGAGAGTAAAGTTCATGGACAATAAAGCCTTTATTGAGCTGTGAGATGAAACTGACCACACAGTGGCAGGAGAGTGCACAGAGAGCACCTCTCACACAGCTACTCAGAGCAACCGCTCTGTAATTCTACACCGCTCCCTCAAAACCAGGCCTGCACTGTGCGTAACAAGAGGCTGTTGTCAACAGGAATTTGTTCTTAATGTCTAAATAACAATAATTATAATAATTAAAATAATAATACTAATAAAAATAAAATGTTGTTGTTGTTGTTACTATTAATAAACCACATAATTTAGCAATAATAATAATAATAATAGTAACAACAACAACAACAATAGTAGCAATAACAAAAACAATAATAATAGCAACAATAATAATAATAGTAACAATAACAACAATAATAATAATAGTAACTGTCAGGCGGTGAGGTTGAGGCAGAAGCATTCGCAGATTTTCAAACGTTTAATATAAACCAAAGACAACTAGACAAACACTAAGACAACTGGACAAGATACTCAGGCATGAAACAAAACCAAACCGACATGAAAGACGTGAGTCTCAGACGACGAAAGACCAACAGAGAGTGCAGACAAAGACTATATATACACATGAGTGCTCATTAACAATAACGTGAATCAGGTGCAGTTGTGGTGCATGTGGTCATGTGGTACAGTGCAGTGGCCGATGGGAAATGGAGTCCAGATCTCCCAGATCCCTGACAGAACCCTCCCCCAAGGGCGCTACTCCCGGAGCACCCAAACCGACACGGCCCCCCCACCGGCGGCCCCGGGCCCCCGGGCAAAACGTCCACAACAAAGCCAGTAGACCGAGCGGCTTCCCTAACGGCACAGGGAGGCAAAAGGAAGTCCTTGGCGGGGCATGGAAGCAGGGCGATCCCCTTCCTGGGGCCGGGGCGGCGCAGGTCCCCCACGAGGCTCAAAGGGGGAGCGAGGGTCTCCGCGAGGCTTCCCGGGGAGCGAGGGTCTCCGCGAGGGCTCCCGGGGGGCGAGCCGGTTCGCCGAAGCTTCCGGGGGAGCGAGGGTCTCGCCGCAGGCTTAAGGGAGGAACGACGCTCTCCAAGGAGCATGAGGGGGGAACGGCTCCTCTGTGGAGCAGGAAGGGGGAGCGACGCCTGAGCGCAGCGGGCGGCCAGGAGCGATGTCCTTCCGCAGGCAGGATGGCAGAGAGACGACACAGCCGAGCAGGAAGGCCGGGCGCGACCTCAGCCGAGCAGGAAGGCCGAGCGACGACCTCAGCCGAGCGCAGGAAGGCCAGCGACGACCTCAGCCGGAGCAGGAAGGCCGAGCGACCTTCAGCCGAGCAGGAAGGCCGCGAGCCGACCTCAGCCGAAGCAGGAAGGCGGCGACCGCGACCCTCAGCCGAGCAGGAAGGCCGCAGCGACGCACCAGCCGAGCAGGAAGGCCGACGACGACCTCAGCCGACAGGAAGGCCGAGGACGACCTCAGCCGAGCAGGAAAGGCCGAGCCGACGCGCCCACAGCCGAGCAGGAAGGCCGAGCGACGCCCACAGCCGAGCAGGACGCCCGACGCGCCACAGCCGAGCAGGAAGCGCCGGCACGCCCAAGCCGAGCAGGAAGGCCGCAGCGAGCCCACAGCCGAGCAGGAAGGCCGAGCGACGCCCACAGCCGAGCAGGAAGGCCGAGCCACCACAGCCGAGCAGGAAGGCGCAGCGCCCACCAGCCGAGCAGGAAGGCCGAGCGACGCACGCGCCGAGCAGGAAGGCTGTGCGAGACCTCAGCTGAACAGGACGGCTGCGTGACGCCCCCGGCTGAATGGGAAGGCAGAGTGACATCCAGAAGAGGGGCGGGAGGGCGGACTCGGTCTCCTCTCTGAGCACATGCTCCAACTCGTGAAACTTGGCATAGTTTACAAATAAACGCTGGTGTTAATGGGCGTTGTACCTACGTTGGTATCCTGAGTCCGTGGTTGATCTCAGCCAACCGTTCCCTCGACCTTTTTTCCCCACTCCATGACCTTGAGATACCCCTCCACATAGCTGTCGTACCTGGCGTCCATAGGGAAAGAAAAATTTTCACTGCTGCTTCTAATTCACGGTCTTTCGTTCTGTCAGGCGTTGAGGTTGAGGCAGAAGCATTCGCAGATTTTCAAACGTTTAATATAAACCAAAGACAACTAGACAAACACTAAGACAACTGGACAAGATACTCAGGCATGAAACAAAACCAAACCGACATGAAAGACGTGAGTCTCAGACGATTAAAGACCAACAGAGAGTGCAGACAAAGACTATATATACACATGAGTGCTCATTAACAATAACGTGAATCAGGTGCAGTTGTGGTGCATGTGGTCATGTGGTGTAGTGCAGTGGCTGATGGGAAATGGAGTCCAGATCTCCCAGATCCCTGACAGTAACAATAACAATAATAACAACAACAACAACAACAACAACAATAATAGTAGTAACAATAACAATAATAACAACAACAACAATAACAATAATAATAATAATACAGTGGTTATGTTATCAATTTTGTTATAGTTGTTGAAGTTATTACTCATTCATATTACTCAGTTTTACAAAAATGAACTAATTCATTAGTAGTGTTAACCTTATTAATTAAGATGACCTTATTATGATTTAGATGATAACAAGGTCAACACAACGAATCTATCAGCAGGTATATGTATATATGCAAATGTATTTAACAAAATGAGTCATACGATTCAGAATAGGCCAAAAGTAAAGACCTATTCCAGGAGAATTTCTGTTCTGTTGCAATTCAGAGGTAGGAATCTTTTATTCATCCCATCATTCATGGCTCCCATATTTACTCCAAAGCTCAGTAACGTAAATACGAGGGATAAAATGCTCCAACGAATAAGAATGAACGTGCATGACAGCATGAGTACAAAAAGTTCGAAGATGCATTTACTAAAGAACATGTAGCTTTGATTTATCTTTCTATATAACCATACTTTTAAGGTGTAGCAACGTACTAATGAATCATTTCCCATTATAAGTATGTACAAGGGTTCTTTTGTGGTGGGAAATGATTTCTCAGGTCATTCTCATGAGTCAGTATCACTGTCTTTGTTTAGACTCATAGTCAGGGATTCGTTATGCTTTTTTTGATACAAACAAATATACTGGTTATTGGTATTAAGTCTTTCCCCATATTCCCAAAGCTCCTTTACATTACTATCCAAAGAGCTTTCAGATATCTCATTATTCTTGATACCTACTGTAAATGCACGTGTGCAAATCTGGTAATAAAAACAGATTTTTATGAATCTGAAGGTCACCAAGGCCTTTGTTCCCCAGATGACCACGTGTACAGGAAAGTAGGCAAAATTACACCAACATCTGCTGAATCTGCATTTTAATTTAGATAATCAAATTTCACATGCTTATGTAAGATTACAGAAGTTTATTTTACTGTAGAGCCATAAATGTTTCCTTTCCTCTTAGCGGTTAGCACGTTCGCCTCACACCTCCAGGGTCTGGGGTTCGATTCCCACCGTGTGTGCAGTGTTTGCATGTTCTCCAAATAGTATGAATGAGTGTGTGTGTGATTGTGCCCTGCGATACCCTGTCCAGTGTGTACCCTGCCTTGTGCCCGATGCTCCCTGGGATTGGCTCCAGGTTCCCCCGCGACCCTGAAAAGCATAAGTGGTATAAAAGATGGATGGATAGTCTAGAAGACTATTTCTAGACATATTTGCTAATTTTACACCTGAAATAATCTGGTTCAATCGGTGGATAGGCAATAACAGCAGAAAACCACGTGCTAAAATGCCACAGAGGCCACAGACTCATTTAAACCTGGCAGCTGTGTCCAGTTTCATGCCCACTATAGTCTCAGGTTCCTGTTTTTGGATGACGGGAGTAGAATCCGATATGGTCTTCTGCCACTTGTCGCACACTTCACCTCATGGATCGATGTGTTGGACGTTTTTGAGAATGCTTTTCTGCTCCTTATGGCTATAAAGAGAGGTTATTTGAGTTACTGTAGCCTTTCTGTCAGCTTGGGCCATTGTCCTCTGACCTCTCAGCAACAAATCACTAACTGCGACCGAACTGCTGCTCACTGGATGTCTTTTTGGTTTTGGTTTTATCGACATTTTGTGTAAAATTTAGCGACTGTTGTGTGTGTGTGTGTGTGTGTGTGTGTGTGTGTGTGAGGAAATCTGATGTGTACAATCTGTCCAACCGTCAACCAATCTCGCCATATCAAGATCAAATACATTTGACAGTTCCACTGGGACAAACAAAGATTTCTTACCACAGGAGCTGGTTGCTAAAACACGTAATTGAACAAACTAAGGGAAACATTTTCATTCCATTTGATATAAGGGGTAATTAAATAGAAAAGACCTCATAATATTACAGTGTAATTACTGAGTAACACTGAGTAATTAGTGAGTAATTAGTGAGTAACACAAAAATATTTGACTCGTATATAATCAGCGGTGCTGTATGCGTGTTATATGAGTGCTATGCATGTCCAAAAGACCGGTACATCAACAGGATTTCTCGGAACCCTGATCTGTCAGCAAGTTTGTTTTATGTTTTCATATATGGCTTCTTGAGAGCAGGCACTAGATAACAGCAATAACTTTTACGGTGTAAATAACTTTGAAATAAGTGCCACTTAAAATGGACTGAGACCCAGATATACGTTTCAGCTGCAAATAGGAACCTAGATCTACATCATGTCAGATAAACAAAAGTCTGATCTGTGATTTAAAGTAAGATCATCTCAGCCAATGGGGGATGATTATGAACCTCTTATGCTCCTGTTATTATTCATTATGATTTACTTGTTCATTAATTATTGTACACTTATCAACTATAATACAGTTATGTTATGATGTGCTGGTGGTTTTGATAGAAACCATATTCATTTTTTTTGTAAAGAATTTGTGTGACTGGTGGTGATTATCTCCTCAGGACCATGCAAACGAGATCCACGGCACTGCTATCATTTTGGAAGAGTAATATAATTCAGTTTCTAATTCTGATTCAGAGCACAGAACCTACTGAGGTGCCTGCTGTCACTCAACGCGTGGCTGTTGGTTAGTGCAGGGGTTCCCAGTGGCATTAACATTTGACCGAGGCCCCCCTTTTGCAAGATGTCTTTAAAACACATTAAAAATACAGACTTCTGAATATATCCCCATAAAATAAATAATATATATATAATAACATCTGGGGTGCACGGTGGCTTAGTGGTTAGCACGTTCGACTCACAACCTCCGGGGTTCGATTCCCTCCGGGGCCGTGTTTGCATGTTCTCCCAGCGCTGCGGGGGTTTCCTCTGGGTACTCCGGTTTCCTCCCCCAGTCCAAAGACATGCATGGTAGGCTGATTGGCGTGTCTAAATTGTCCGTAGTGTATGGGTGTGTGAGTGTCCGCCATTGCCAGTCCCAAGCCCGGATGCAAAAGGGAGGATTGGTCGTCGGGCTAGCAACCCGTCCCCGTAAAAACCCTAACCGCTATGGAAACGGCAGGAGAAGTTTCTCTCTCGTCGCCCAATACGCTACTTAGCGTGGGTGGAATAGAAGAAGATAATAACATCTTACATTTTTACATTACATTAGGAATATATATATATATATATATATATATATATATATATATATATATATATACAGTTTGATCCCCTGCTGATTTTGTACGTTTGCCCACGAACAAAGAAATGATCAGTCTATAATTTTAATGGTAATTTGTTTAAATCATGTATTTTTTACACCAAATTGTTGAGGCCCCCCGGGCGCCCCCTGGCGGCCCCAACTTTGAAAACCACTGAGTTAGTGGACTACTTCTGAACACCTTTTTTTTCCTTAAGTACAATTTTCTTTATAAGAATGTGAAAACTTAAGCATTATATGTAGCGGATGTGACGCCACCGGATATTTTCATTTTCTGTGCACAACCAAAACCCAAGAGATTTAAGTGACATTTAAGTTATGCTACAAAGAAGATTTCCAGGAACTCCACATGGCCTACTGGTAGAAAGCGAAGTAAACACTGACCTCTGCTGGAAAAAATGTAAATTGCATGGAATTCCTTATCTGACGGTGAAAGCAGGCTTTCTAACTCTTCGAAAAGCTTTATAACCTATTATTATTATTATTATTATTATTATTATTATTATTATTATTATTATTATTATTATTATTCAATCTTAAAGAGATTCTCTGGGTGTGTTTGAAAAAGGAAAAAGAAAGTATAAAGGGCTATAAGGAAAAGAAACAGATTCCCAATGCCTTATTCTATGTTCCAACTAACATATTAGTATAACATTCCAAATCAGGACACTCATATATGAAACATCAACATGAGTTACCATGCCATCTGTTCTTTTGAACTGCCGATGCAGGTTGACATTTTTGCCTATGGATTATGCTTTGGACATTTTGTATACATCGCATTTATTATATCTACACACACTTAGTGAGCACTTTATTAGGAACACCTGTTCACATACTCATTCAAGCAATGATCCAATCAGCCAATCGTGTGCAATACATAAACTCATAAAAGCAGATATGGGCCAGCAGCATTGGGTAATATTTATATCAACATCAGAATGGAGGAACACATGTGATCACAGTGATATTGAATGTGGCATGGATTGTTGGTGCCAGAACTGCCGATCTCCTGGGATTTTCACGCACGAGAATCTCTAGAGTTTTCTCAGAATGGTGTAATAAAGAAAAGTGAGCGGCAGTTCTGGGAACGACGACGCCTTGTTCATGAAAGAGGTCAGTGGGGAATAGTCAGACTGGTTTGAGCTGACAGAAAGGCTACAGTAACTCTGTACAATTGTGGTGAGCAGAAAAGCATCTCAGTTTTTTTTTTAACCACTTTTGTCAGCCAAGAACAGAAAGTTGAGGCTGTAGTGGGCACAGGCTCACCAAATGTAGCCTGGTCTGATGAATCTCGATTTCTGCTGAGGCACACAGATGGTACGGTCCAAATTTGGTATGAATCCATGGACCCAAGCTGCCTTGTGTCAACTGTCCAGGCTGGTGGAGGTGGTGTGATGGTGTGGGGAATGTTTAGTTGGCACACCTTTGGCCTGTTAATACCAATCAGTGATCGCTTGAATCCCACAGCCTATTTGAGTATCGTTGATGATCATGTGCGTTCCTTCATGGCCAGAATTGACCCATCTTCCAATGGCTACTTCCAGCACGAAAGCAGTGTCAGAAAGCAAAAGTCGTCTCAAACTGCTTTCATGAACATGACCATGAGTTCATTGTTCTTCAGTGGTTTTCCCAGTCAACGTATATGAATCTGATAGAACACCTTTTTGGGATGACGTAGAACGGGAGACCCCCAGCATGAATTGCGGAATTGCAGGAATTGCGTGATGCAATCTTGTCAACATGCACCAGAATCTCAAACTAATGTTTACAATATCTTGAAGAATTGAGGCTGTTTTGAGAGCAAAGGGAGACCCTACCCAGTATTTGTATAGTGTTCTGCAACCGGGGACTTTGGAGAAGTGAGGACCCAAGGCTATCAGTTTTTAATACATTTGAAATAGAAATCGACACTCGCGTGTCCTTGGCAACAACATAATCATGTAATATTGGCTTAAAACTGACATAATTTGAATATTGTTTCTGTGTATACATCTAAAAGAGACTTTTCTGACTCCATACTGGTATCAGTAATGAATTCACATACCTCTAGTAGGATTTTCTTGCTTATAAATCCTTACGGTTGTCAGTGCCAGAAGAGTGGAGGGGAATTACAATGCTGTATTTCCCACAATCCAAGTGATGGATTATTGCCCCAATATCACAGCTCATTTTGAACCATTCAAATAAATCATAACCACAAGAAGATGTCTAATGCACCAGGCCCAGTGTTCCAAGGACAGGCGGTGGATCCACTGTGACGCTGCTCAATATAAAGTGTTATTGAAGATGAATGAATAAATACATGTTTATATTGCCCTCAACTTGGGTTCGTCTGCAAGTAGCACTAGGATTTTTCTTCCAGGAAGGACGAAATAACAAAATCTTGTCGCATTAACTAACAGTAGTTCATAATTTCCCCCTAAGATTTAACATGCCATGTAAAATTCAGTCCTCTTTAAAGAGGTTAGGATGACAGTCCATACTATGTTCCAGGTGAGGGTGTGGTTTAGGGCGGGGCTTGTTGAAATTTTTGTGGTTTTGATTTTTCAGCCTTGTGATGTCTTGCTTCACTGGCACTCGAAGCTCTTTCACGTTATATGAAGTAGCAGCGAATTCTAAATGCAAATGCAACACTTCATGGAAATCAACACTAGATGGTTTTGTTGTTTATTTTTCCCTGACATCTCCTTGTACGATGGCGCACGATAGCGTAGTGGTTAGCACTTTCGCCTCGCACCTCCAGGGTCCGGGGTTTGATTCCCGCTGGGGCCGTGTGTGCAGAGTTTGCATGTTCTCCCTGTGCTGTGGGGGTTTCCTCTGGGTACTCCGGTTTCCTCCCCCAGTCCAAACACATGCATGGTAGTCTGATTGGTGTGTCTAAAGTGTCCGTAGTGTATGAATGGGTGTGTGAGTGTGTATGTGATCTGTGTACCTGTCCAGGGTGTACCCCGCTTTGTGCCCGATGGATTCCCTGTGACCCTGAAGAAGGAGTAAGCGGTAGAAGATGGATGGATGGATGGATGGATCTCCTTGTAATTTATGGAAATGTCAGGGCGAAATAAGAATTCTGTTCTCTCTTCAAATCGTATACGTAATTATATTATTCTCTTATTCATATACCATAATACGCAGTATATTATTGTCACATTCTCTATGACAACCTTTAAGATGATTTTGAAAATGTTTTAATTAACATGTAATGTTCTCTAAAATAAGTCACTGGATACCATTATTAGGCCGTGTTGTTGAGATGTACCTTATATGGACCCATTGCAGGTATGAAAATGAGGACAAATCTCTTAGTTCCCATATACAGGAAGGAACTTTTGAAAGGACAGTAAGGCAAACTGAAACCCCGAACAATTTTAATGATTTGTCTCCACATTTCAGCGACGTTCAGTTCTTGAATCAGTTATCAAGGGGAAATATTTATAGAGCTTTGCATTTGGTGTACGTTAATATGTTTTAGATTTCTTTTCAATGATTCTGCAGTGAATTTAAAATGTCACGTTGAAGAAATCTTTCTTGATTTGTGTTCAGTGTCGAATTTTCCAGGTGTAGTGAAGTGGGACTGAAGGCACTTCCTTTGGTGCTGCTGAGATATATTAACCACATTTCCATTTGTTTTTAAGTTTCCCAGTAATACAGTCTTGGAGATGAGTCTATTCATACTGCTATTCATAAATCTAAAAGAGCAAAATGCCAAATACAAAAAATACTCACAAACAGTAGCGAAGACCAAAACACCAAACAACAACAACAACAACAACAACAGAAGGACAAAACGGTAATGTTTAAGGACAAAGAACAAGCCATGGTAAGGAACCCAAGAAACTAAGCAATAAAGAGCAGTGATAGCTTATGGTGATATACTCAGCTTTAAGGCATTTGGTAACAGAACCTGATGTGAGTGCCAAAACTAAAATCTTACATCGATATCCTATCAGTGAAAGACAAGGGGTATGGATTCATAGAGGCGGAGTCTGAGAACTGAGCATTAATATAAGTAAATACTCTATATGAGGTTGTTGTTTTTTTCCCCTCAGTAAACCAAAATGAAAAATGTAAAAAAAATATATTTGTACAAAAAGTCCTAAGATCATTTTACAAGAAAAATCTTAGAAGATCGAACAATTGTGGATTTCAATTTTATTTGAAAAGTGTTTTAATAATAAGTAAGACCCTGCAGGAAAAAGGAAAAAGTCCTTGAAACCAGACTTGGGAATTAATGGGTACTGGGAATTTGAACATTACAGTAAAGAAATACAGTGAAAATATATTAAACACATAAGTATCCATAACTCCGGCATCATAGGAGAAAACTGAATAAATATATAAATAAATAAATAAAAATAAATAGGGGGCAAAATAAAAGCTTTTATGTAAATTTATTTATCTCTCCTATTATGCTATGGGTCAATTCGACCCATTTCCACATTTGAGATGTCTAAAATACTGCTTCGTTTGACGTTTCCTCATTTAGAGTCACGAACTTATATGCAAATATTTCTTCTTAATGCTTGTCTCGGACAAGCCATAATAAAGCTTTACCGGTAGAAGCTGTTCTTTGCTGTTTTTCTGTGTATTTAGACTCTGGAAGTCGTTTTGACTCATAACATAACGGATGTAGCTTTATTTTCCAACATAATAAGAAGGTTAACTTGCTCAACATGTTCTCGTTGACTCTGATTTCCTCTGAGAAGAATTTTCCAGACATGTTCTTCCTTGCTGAGATACGCACATCATGGTCTGTAAAAATATAAAAAGTATACACATGAACCCTTTGATGCTGGACTGACAGGACCCACTGTATATTAAAGGTTTGATCCTATCGTGAGAAGGATAGCTAAGGGATAGCTAAGGGATCAGAGCTAATCACTGCCAGGGTGTAAATGAGGCGTAAATGTCTCGGTGAGTTATCCAACGAGGAAGGAAAGTGAATCAGGTGCAATCGACTCAAAGCTAAATAACTAAACTAAATAATATGAAAAGGATTGTTTTTAAATACCCAGATTTCAACCCAGTGGAAGGTTTTAGACTGAACTGTTAGCACCACTGTAAAAACACGAGAAGGCCTTTTAGAAGAATGGCGTTCCATCTCTCCAGAAGAGTTTCAGACACATTCAAGCTCTTCTGGTGGCTTGTGGTGAGACTTTAGCAGTTTTTCCTTTCATTTGTCCGCTGTCTGTACGCTGTAATGTAACGTGTTGTAATTCTACTTCGCCTGTTGTATTGAGTTTCTGCGTTATTTTACAAATCGGAATGAAGATGAATATTTTTTTCTCCTCGATTAGACAGCAAGACAAAAATCCTATTTCGTTCATCAGATCAAGCAGAAAATGACGGCTCATGGGATAGAAGGGAATACGATGGTGAAATGGAGAGAGCAACAAGGTGGAAAGGTGTTTTACAAGGACAGAGCAAATAATAGGGAAGCGGGTGATCTCGAAATCTTAAACTGTGCCTCTGATAGCGCTTTTAGTACAAGTCATGGATTTTCAAACATTGCAAATACATTATGCGGTATAAAGATGTAGAGATGTACTGTACTATTAGCTAGCATGTCATCAAAGCATCAAATCCAACAGCTAAAGCATGCTTGTGTCCACTGTTAGCCGCTTGCTTCAGACATGAGGTGGGCATGGATGCTCTTCAAGCTGGAGTTAGAACATTCTGGGTTTTTTTCCTTGCGGTCTTCATGCTGAGAATTGGGTTTAGTTTTTCTGCAGGTCAAGTTCATGCGTAATGTTTTTGGGGGGAACGCTACACACCACATTTTTCCTGTGAGCTTCTGTTTGTGTATGTTATGTTTAAATATCACTCCTACAGAAGGCTAGCTGGATAATGAAAACATTATATTGTATTTTGAAATATTAGTTAAACCTTGTGCTTCTCAGTGCGATTAATGGTGGATTCTTATATCCTACATCCTACGTTCAGCCACTTTTAAAATAATGCCATTATGAACCAAACAATTCTTGTCTGTTTTATAAACCTATTTGAAAGCACTACATATTCATATAGTGGCCAGACAGGTGCTAGATTAAAGTAAGCCGGTATCTCACACTGTTGTGTATTTGCACTTTAAGTAGTCTTGTTTCCTGTTCTGTGTTGCACCACGGGCCAGAAGAAACAACATTTTGTTCCAATGTATCCATCCATCTTCTATACCACTTATCCTTTTTACAGTCATGGGGAACCTGGAGCTTATCCCAGGGATCATCGGGCACAAGGCGGGGTACACCCTGGACAGGGTGCCAATCAGAAACCGGAGTACCCGGAGGAAACCCCTGCAGAACCGGGAGAACACTGGGCCACGGTGGGAATCAAACCCCTGACCCTGGAGGTGTGAGGCGAACGTGCTTTATTATTAGAATTTTTTTTGACTACAAACAGCTGAGCCCTTCGTGAATGCTCTAAGGTAGGAAGTAGGGAATCAGAAGTCCGAAAATAGTCCCCAGAGTCCTTAGTTGTCATGCTGCCAAGTACAAAGAAATACAGGCATGCACAAACACATCCACGAGCATAAAAATGAAGGCATCATCAACACCATGTTGAACCCACTTCCTGTGTGTACCCCAAAACATCTCCGTCTACACTAGGAATAACAACAGCTATGAAATATACATGGTTTTATGACACCCGGTACTGAGGGTAGATTTCTAAGAAAAAAGACTGCTTCTGTATCCTAGTATAGAGGTGGGGCTTTCATTTGTTTATCATCGGTCAAAGGAAGAGCTTTCTGCTCTGACCAGGCCATTTGGTGGTCTTTGCTATTCGCAACTTGTGATTAAAACTGGTTTCGAAATTGAAACATATATAAATATACCAGTAACCACATTTTAGTACACAACTTGTGGTAATCAGATACTATATATACTATATGGATTATAATGAGCAAATCTATAATGCAAAACACAACATACACACACACACACACACACACACACACACACACATCACAACCATCTAGGCAAATATAATGTGCATTGGATGCTTTGTGGACGGCAATGCCAGCTACAACCACTAGGTGGCATTCAGTTACAAGGCTTCAGTGAACCGTAGTTTGTACGCACACACATAAGCATGGTTTTTGCAAATAAACACCCACATTGGTGTAAGAGGAAAAATGCAATTATGTTATTCTTGCTAATTATGATCCTGGATTCTACTCCTGCAGAGATACAAAATATAAACTCAGTATTAAACTTCAAACAGTCAGGACAGTACAATTACTTAGATTAATGCAAATGATTTAACACAGTAAACAGAACAAACAGAACATTCTCTCACACAGACATATTTTTATATATACAGTATGTAAAGAAAAGTTTTCTTCTAAACAACATCTAAAAATATTCTTCTAAACCCTGATAGCCACGTTTCCCTCCACTGGTGTTCTAAGAGTGCAGCTTTGTTAAAGTGAACTAAGGCAGTCTGCCGTATTATTAGTGAGTCCAGATTGGTCTAAAGTGGGATGCATTGTGCACATGCTGGGGTTCAATAAACTATGCGCCTAACGAATGTTGGGAAGCTGCAGCAAGCACTCTCACTCTTTTCGCTTGTAGTATTTGTATGGTTTTATCAATAGATGGCCACACCACCCACTATCGCCCGTTTCTGTGGAGGACAATAAGACTTTTTTGGCAGTGAGGACTTTTTGGACTGTTAAAGCCACTCGGAGCTACAAGGAAGAGAGAAAAAAAGAAAAGCAGAAAATAAACTAAATTATAGAGAAAATAGAAAACAGAAAAGGGCCCTTTTGGTCTTTTTACTTGGAAAATATTTGTGAAAAATTTAAACAAAACAAAAAAAAAATACAAAGAGATAAGATGGGAAAAAATAGATATAGCATGTAACAAAGACCTAATGTTAACATATGCAAACATGCTCATTATTTACCACTCTTCAGTATTTCTGCATCAATATGACCTAAACATCTTCAGATTTTCAAACACGTTCTAAAAGTAGGCAAAAGAGATTAAACTAATTAAACAAATGAGACATAAAATAAAATACGTGGCCATTTATTTATTGTGGAAAATGATGCAATATTTAATATATGCGACTGGCAAAAGAATATGAACCTCCAGGATTAGCAGTTTAATTTGAAGCTGAAATTTGAGCCAGGTGTGGGTGAACACCCTGTGTTCTTTAAAGAACAGGGATCTATCGAAGTCTGATCTTCACAACACATGTTTGTTGGACGTCTATCTTGGCATGAACAAAGGAGATTTCCGAGGTTCTCAGAAAAAGAGTTGTCAGATAGATTGTGTACAAATGGAGGAAATTTAAGATCATTGTTACCCTCCCCAGGAGTGGAGACCAACAAAGATCACTCGAAGAGCACGACATGTAATAGTCCGAGAGGTCACAAAAGAACCCAGGGTAACTTCTAAGCAACTAAAGGCTTCTCTCACATTGGCTAATGTTAATGTTCATGAGTCCACCATGAGGAGAACATGGAACAAGGCAAGGTTACAAGGAGACAGTCACTGCTTTCCAGAAAGGACATTGATGCCCATGTGCAGTTTTCTAAAGAGAACGTAGACAAGCCAGAAGGCTATTGGAAAAATGATTTGATAACGGATGAGACCGAGATGGAATTTTTTTTTGGTGTAAATGAGAAGCATTATTTTTGGAGAAAGGAAAACACTGCATTCCAGCATCAGAACCTTATCCCATCTGTGAAACCTGGTGTTGGTAGTATCGTTTGGGCCTGGTGGTGGTAGTATCATGGTTTGGGTCAATTTTGCTGCATCTGGGACAGGACGACTAGCTATCATTGATGGAACAATGAATTCCGAAGTCCATCAGCGAATTCTACAGGAAAATGTCAGGCCATCTGTCCTGAGAAAGTGGGTCATGAAGCAAATAAACAATCCTTAACACACACGTCATCCTAATATAAATAGAAAAAGAAGACTGAAGTGAATGTTTTGGAATGGCAAGATCAATAGAAATGACCTTAATCCAATAGAAATGTTGTGGAAGAACCTGACAAACTCAAGCTGACTTAACTAAAGCATGCAATATGTAGGTTTTTTGGAATATTTAAGCCTCACAGGTTAATAAGATGAAAGGTTTCAACCTAATCAGAAACTATTCTACCCCAGTGCCCTTCATTTTGGCTAAGAAAAGAAGCAATTTTAAGACAAAATCATTCTTGACTTCTTGAATACTCATTATACAATTAAAACATTTTTTTTTTAAACAAACCTTCTCGTTTAGTCATAATAATTTCAGTTATATTTAATAAAATTCAAGGTTGGTTTTCTAGTTGTCATTCAATGCACTTTCATTTCAGTCTTGTCTTTTGAATTTTCCATAATACATTCATCAGAATCACAGCGAGCTTCATCCACATACATGCTGAGACACATCAGAATGAATGAAAGGCTGACAGAAATGATTTTATTTAACCCCCAAAAAAAAAAAAAAAACCCCAAAAAACAAGAACAACCAAACAAAAAAATACAGGAGAATTGTTCATAAAAATGAACGAGACAACGCAATGAAAATGTTTTATTTTAAGATACAACAAAACTTTAACATTTCGTGTAGCTCAAAGAATAACTGCCATTCATTGATTAAAATAAATAAATAAATAAATAAAAAACTTTCTAGCAAACTTATGCTAACAGGAAGTGGTGAGGTAATGGTGTATTCAAGAAAGAACTCCCTCTGCAGGCATTGGGGTGTAATGTCGTGACGTATTGACATTCTTTGACTGCAGCTATTTTAGAGATATTAGATAAGAAAGATCGTTAAGAAAGTGAGTGCATGAGGATGAACTCTGTTCTCCATACACAAATGTCTATATGTTTTATGGAAATTCTATATGCAATTCAACAGATTCCACAATAATGCTACACAATGGAGTGTTTTCTCTTCAAGGGTAATTTTTTACAATCTTTATAGTGTATTCAGTTTTGCACAGTGGACATGTGGAAGAATTACTGAGGAGATGAGTTCCTCCATAAAAGGAATCTTTGAAAAGATTTTGACTTTTGCAGGTCAAGGGATCATTAATTCTAAGAAGGGAAATTGCTTCCAAATAGGCTACAAGAGGAGAAAACGCTCTTTATTTGTCAATTATTTGGCAATTATGCTCATTACTAAACTTTCGGCTCATCTTTTCATTGAGTGTTACATCTCCACTTTGATAGCTGCTATTGATTCTTGTACCACTGCCACAAATGGAACATAATTGCTTTAGTCCAATGGGCTGACAATTATCAAGTTAAAATGTCTTTTGAATAGAGCCAATGTGATCTCTCCTGCTATACAACACTTAGGAGAAATGATTCTCTCTGCTATTAATTCTCAGTTTTTCCACTAAGTCTGAACTGATATGAATTCATTCCTCATTGTGCTGCTTCTGGCTTCTGAGAGCGGTTAGGTTTTTGCTCCTAGCACTTTATGGATCTGTCAAAGCGTTTAATTTGCTCTGTGTGCTGTTAGGAAGTCCTGCAATGAACTCAGGCAAGCAGAGCCTTAAAAGGCAGAAGTAAAAAAAAATGCCTCCTTGCACATACCAGAGTTTGTCAAGTTCAATCTGTCCCTTGGCCTCCAGTCAAGGACACAAGAATAGGCCGTGAAAGCTGGATGCAGCTTTTACAGCTTCTTTCCAAGGATTCAACAAATGTGCACGAGCCAGTGTGAACCAAAATAATGACTCAAGTTTGAGGCTAGTGATTACTTCTGGTTAGCAATGCTATGAAGTGTGCATGAGGTTGGCGTGACTATGGCATGAAGAACTAGAATTTACTATTGAAGTTGACATGGTGGACCTGAGACGTGAGGCGCTTAACTCCTCGATCTCCCGCATGTTCTGACAGCTATATTAATGTCATTCACTCTGACTTCTTAATGCAGGAAATATCTCATCTCTTTGCCCTTGTAATCTCATCTCATCTCATCTCATCTTCAACCGCTTATTCCTTCTTCAGGGTCCCAGGACTCATCGGGCACAAGGCAGGGCACACCCTGGACAGGTTGCCAGTCCATCGCAGGGCACAATCACACACACACCCATTCAGACACTTTAAACACGCTAATCAGCCTACCATGTATGTCTTTGGACTGGGGGAGGAAACCGGAGTACCCGGAGAAAACTCTGCACACTCCGAACATGCAAACTCCGCACACACACGGCCCTGGCGGGAATCGAACCCAGGACCCTGGAAGTGTGAGGCGAACGTGCTAACCACTAAGCATTACGCATGCTGCTGTCTGTGTCAGATTTTAAATGGTCTATAAATGGTCTGCACTTATATCGCGCTTTTATCCAAAGCGGTTTACACCGTGTCTCATTCACCCATTCACACACACACACGCACTCACACACCAATGGATTCAGAGCTGCCATGCTAGGCGCTAACTTGCCGTCGGGAGCGACTTGGGGATCAGTGTCTTGCCCAAGGACACCTCGGTATGTGGAGTCACGTGGGCCAGAAATCGAACCTCCAACCCTACAATTAGTGGACAACCCACTCTACCACCTGAGTCACAGCCACCAAGGGTGTAAATGTGGTACAATAGTTAAAACTTGTTTTTTGTCTTGGACAATATCCCTCCCATCAGCAAAGGTCACTATCTCCAGAGTTCTAGTTCTGTCGAACACTTCCATTTCCCTTTTCAGTAGCACTTCCTGGCCAGGAGTTATAAAAGCACACAGTTAATACTACATTTCTAGCGAAGTCTTGCCGCTATTGCCTGGTTGTGCAAGTATTGTGTGCCTTGCCTGTGTTTTTTATTGACCTTTTGTGATTTTCTGTTTTGACAATTGACTGTTTTGGATTACCCCTGCTTGGAATTTTGACATTTTGAATGATAACTGTGCATGACCTTATGCCTGATTGGTCTATGCTTTGTGGATTGTGTTTAATAAAACCTTTGAATATAGGTCCTCATGCTTCTCCTTGTATTACAGTATATAAAGGTACGACAGTTTTTAAAGTAGTAGGTATAATTAACTCTATCACTCACTTTACCCAATTTATACATACGTACAAACATACATACATACATCGAGCATGATTTTTATTTCATTTTCAGTCTTACTGCATTAACTGCTATGTCCATATTTGGTATACGCTTATCTGATGAATACTAAGTCATAGCATGTTATATTCACAGCATGTTGCACCTATCTTTTGCACTACCTGGTATATCGGACACTTCTACACAAGAATTGTGTACTAGACGGTGCTACACTGTCACTTAATGTGCCCATTGACCTGTTTTAGTAGATTCTGCAGTGTCTTGTGTTGTTTGCGCGTGCACTTTATGTAAAAGTGTGTAGGTTTATTCAGTTCTATGTCATGTCATGTGGTTAGTGCATTGTTTTATGTAACAGCATGGCCCTGGAGGAACGCTGCTTTGTTTAACTGTGTACTGTAAAAGCTGTATAGGGTGGAAATGACAATAAAAAGCCACTTGTCTTGATTTGAGTCTTGTCTGTTGAGTTCTTCAATCTCACATTTATCAGAATCACAGCGAGCCATTATCTCCAAATGTAAAAAATTTGGCACGGTAGTGAACCGTCCCAGAAGTGGACGACCTTCCTCCAAGAGCACAGCGACGACTCATCCAGGAAGTCACAAAAGAGCCAAGGACAACATCAAAGGACCTACAGGACTCTCTTACATCAATAAAGGTCACTGCTCATGACTCCACTATCAGAAACACACTGGGCAAAAATGGCTCCATGGAAGAGTGGTGAGGTGAAAACCACTGCTAACCCTGAAGAACATTAAGACTTAAGCCAAAACACACCTTGATGATCCTCAAACCTTTTGGGAGAATGTTCTGTGGATTGATGAATCGTAATTAGAATTGTTTGGAAGACAGGAGTCCATTAGACATAGTAATTGTATGTAACCTGTACAGTTTGGCTTGAATGGAACTTGAATGTGGGTTACTGTAGGAATTTCAGTAGCCTTTATCCTCCGCATCGAATGAAAGAATTTAAAACTTGCAGGTACATATCATTTGTTTAAACTGAAATGAATCCATTAGTAAAAATGAAACCTGCATTTCCCTCTCTAGACAGAAGGCTTATATGTGGTTGACTTTGCACGATTAGTTAATTTAGCCAACTTGCAAGAATTAAGGCGTTGCCTTGCACAAATGGTATCCTTTGAGAGAAGCCATATTGGATAATTCAAGGCATCTCAATAATTCAGCACTTTTACTAATTTACTCATGAGATAGTCCATAGTCTGTCTTGTTTTTGCTTCCTCTCTCCTTTATATAAAATATAAAGGAGATAAAAAAATAACCAAATAAATAACCAAAATATATAAATAAATAACCCAAAAATCCAATCCAGCAGCAGTAACTAGATAACTTTCTGCTTGGGCAATCTTCACTTTATACTTGGATTTGTTTTCGACTTCCATGGCAGGCAGATTTGTTTCAGTCAATCACTCAGAAGTTTTGTGGAAAAACGTTCTGCAAGGTCCTCACTCAGTGTCTCAATGCCACGTTAATGCGCTGTTTCAGCGCCACATACACTCATCCATCCTGCATGCTGCCAATTGTTTGGTTTGTAATCGACTGCTTAATAATCCAGTCCAACTTTAAGATGTCCCTCGTCTCCTATCTAAATTTCACCTTTAATGTACACATCAGTGGTTCACCATCGCTAATTAAAAAGGCAGCGCTAGGCTGTGGTCTCTCCTCAGGAGGCAGTCAAATTTTCCAAACGGCTAATTGGTCTCAGTGGTATTGCTAGTAAAACTTTGCTGACTGTATTAACCACTGTATTTTCCACTCGGTCTCGGAGTTAAAACGTCTCCGGAACAGCTCTCATTCTGAATGTTACAAAGTGCTAATGCTAATACTGGAAACGCCGGGAAAATTTTCGAAATAAATGCATTCCTTAAAGAAAACTTCAGCACATTTCATTTATCTGTTTATGTGGAGCGTCCACCATACCAAGTTAAGTCGAATTGAATTTATAAAGCACATTTAAAGCCAACAGGAGTTGATCCAAAGTGCTCTACATAACATCATATCGGATCACGTTAAATAGCATCATAAGACAAGGAATAAAAATAGAACTAAAGACGTCTATTCTATCAAATAATAATAACAAGAGCCAAGAGAGAATGAGGAGGAGATCACTTAGGAATGTGAAAAAACAACTATAACTGAAGGTTATACTTCCTGTTATGGAGGAGCGATGGCGTCGTGACACAATCTAGAGGCCTTCAGAACTGAGACACAGATGGTCACCATGTGACCATGCAATGAAACTTTATCAGCCACTGACTACAAGCGTGGAGTTATTGTGCAATCGAGGCCACGGTTTCCTTTGAACTGTGGTGATTCCGAAAATTAAAGAACCCCTTCAGAGAAATGTTTCAACCACTAGCTCAGTGAAAAGACCCTTTCTTATGGGTGTTGTTATCAGATTGCTGGTGCCAGTGGCCTCTTACCCTCTACAGCAGCTGTTCATCCCACTGCAATTTCTCACTGTCAGAGTTTCTGCACTGCTGAACTTCTCTCCTCTACTTCATTCTGAAGTCTTTAACTGAGCAGGATTGGGATCTTGGGAGCAGGAATGAACTGCATTGCCCTTTAAAATGCTCAGCAAGAGAATAATAGGGTTCAGTAATGGAGTCTTAACACACACGCTCAACAAAATGGTGAGAATTGTCGAGGCCCGGTTTAACGACGAGCAAAGTGAAGATGGACTTTAATCGCTGAATCAAAATTGAGAGATCTTCTGCTCTACAGCAGCCTTCCGCCTTTTTATTGAGCAAACCACAGAGCAGATTCACGTAAAACCTACTAACTTAAGTGCAAGCTGAAATCCAGGTATCATTACGAAAGCACCACGCGCCACAATCAGTCTTGTGGACAAGCACGGCCACTTGCTGTTCCTGTTAATGTATTTACGGGAGATAAGGGACGATTAAAGACAGCAAAGCTCATTGCTTTATGAAGCTCTCTGAACACAGTTTAATTGCTCCCACACGCACAGTTAATGCCTAATTGCTCAGCCTCCGTCCTGTTCTGGATTGAGGATGGAGTTGCTATTTTCCTCCTATATATATGATGGCTTATGAGATGGCTTAAACCCCTTATTTAAAGGAGATTTCCTTATCCTAATCCCACCAAGCTGTTTATAAACAGTATACCGTGTGTTGAGTGGACATTTCCATAAATCAAACATATACAGTGCCCTATACTAATATTGGCACCCTTGATATATATGAGCAAAGAAGGCTGTGAAATCTTATCTTTCTTGTTGAACCTTTTGACCTTTTGTTAAAAAAAAATTCTAGAAAAATTCTCCGCTCTCATGGATATCAAACAATTACAAAGAAACCCCGGTTTATAAAAAAAAAAAAATAAATAAATAAATAAATAAATATATATATATATATATATATATATATATATATATATATATATATATATATATACACACACACATATCATTGAATTCATATGAGGAAAAATATATTTGAAGTATAGGAACAGGAAATTGTTCAAGCATGACTTCCTGTTTCACAGGGGTATAAATATGAGGTAACACACAGGCCGGATTCCCTTAGTCATTCATAACAATGGGTAAGACCAAGGAATATAGCTGTGATGTTTGGAAAACTTTTGTTGAGCTTCACGAAATGAGAAGTGGCTATAACCACGGTATGCATCAAAATGACAGTCGCCCAAAGTTTTTATAAATGCGAACCGTTAATATGATTCAAGCGTGCAGATTTAATCAGCGTTGTTGTAGCTGGACAGTTTATGGCTCTGTGGGTGAGCAGGCAGGACATTTGTCCTTTACAGCATTAGCTCATTTAACGTCTGTCTGATGGATTAAGCAGCCTTGAAGTGGCTTCGATACATGAGCAAACGGGTTACGTGTGTTGTTTCCTCTGTACGAGAACAAAGCCAAGAACAAGGAGCTTTGAGAACAGCATCCATCCAGGTCAAAGTTTTGTTCACCGATAATGTTGAATCTCTACTACAAACCTGGCTTTCATGACCTGCTTATTGTTTATCATCATTCTGGTTAGAATTCTATGAAATCTCAGCAAATCTACAGTATGTGTGTAGGTCTTAAGAAGAGGTCTGACTTTAGCTATGTTCATTCCGCCCGCTTGTTTCTTATTACATCAGCAGCATGTGACGATCGATTTTGGTGCCGAAGGTCGACATTAATAACTTTAAAGCCTCCAACAAAATGAAGTCACACTTGACTAATGCCATAGGCTAGTATCTAGTCAATTTTAGAATATCCGCGTAATAGGCACTGACATATGATTATCCAGCATACAGCTTGCTTTGGGACAATTCGGATATATCTTTCTTCTATGTCATTAACCAGGTTTCTGTAAAAATTTCGATCGTTACATCTCGGAAAACAGATAAAAGAAATGAAACTAGCGAAAAGGTTCGAGTATTAGAAAAGGCAGACACATGTTTCTTCTTTTTTTTCCTAAGCCTTTTGTGGGTACCTTGTAGCGCACGAGCAATTCTGATGTACGGATATGATCCACTCCATACCCCTCTTTTCCCTTTCCCAATCTTTGCAACACATGTTACAATAGAAATGATTCTGTATATCATAGACACATGGTCTGCACTGACACTTTGCCTTTGTTTGTAGAGATTAGATTTTGATTACCTGCTATAAAACAATATCTCAGAGGGAGGCCACAGATACTTTTACTGTAGTCCAATTTGGTGTGAAAAAAAAGACAACCCTGACAATTTATTTGTCCTCTTATGTGATGAGGCCATCTATTATTCCAGAGCAGTTTTAATCAGTACTGGTGGTAATGGCGGGGGGGTTGGGGGGGGGCCTACATACTGCTTTGACATGTTGGCCTGAAAAAGAGAAGACAGTGCGCTAATCTTTGCCGAACAATTCAGCCACTATAGAGCAGTCGGGGATTCTGGCTAATCAGAAACACTGTGCTTCATGCAAAAGGAAAAGGATAATACCATGATGGGCAAGCTGAAACATCATCATGTAGTCTGTATTTATTTTGCAGTCTATTTTTTACTCTCCTGTATGTGCTGATTCTCTGCCTGGAAAGCACTAGACGAAATAACCCGCAGATGCTGGTAGTTTTCAGCTCTTGCTCCAATAAAACCCCCAAATGTGATTATAGCTGATAGACTTTATTTAGAGTTAATAAAAATCATGTCTAACCAAATTTTTTTTTTAAGACTTTGTTTGGGGCTGGAAAACTTTTAGATGGTTTGAACTTTTGGGTTCAAGGGTATTAAATATAAGAATTATATTAGATATTATTATCGACGCTGAAATTTCATTTCTTCCTACTGCAGCGTTTCCTCTGAAGTTGTTTTCATTTTTGTGACAAGTATAATTGGTTCAGAGTTAAGTTGAAAGAAAATTTAATGTGTACGTGAGCTAGGGCTTGGGGGTTAGGATTGGACACCACACAATGTATATTATATTATATTGCAACAAAGCCTTGGCTCACCTTCGACAAATCAAGGAGTTCTGGGAGCAATAAAATAAAAGCCTGGCACTTTGTTTTAAAGGCTGTTCTCTCCCGTCAACGAATGGCTCTGACGGTCTCGTTCCCCTTCATCTGAAGTGTGACTCCTCTGCAGATGCATCTCCGTACGCAGATAGAGGATTTTTCATCCGCGACTCTGAGTGTCAGTCCCCATGTTTAACTCCTCCATGTTGATTGTCGACTGGAACCGAGAAGGAAAACCAACCATCCTTTATGTTGAAGATTTGTACTCAGTGACTGTCGCTATCTTAAAAGGGCAGATGTTTCCGCAAGGTATTTCCCAAAATCTTTGGACGCCACACGGCATACAACCTTCCCCACACTGCCATGTTTCTCTTGGACTTTGAAATTCAATGTTAATCTCATTGAATGTTGAGTAGTGCAGAATTTCATAGGGTGACAATCTGGGAGAATCTTAGAGAAGAATGTTATTCCAGACAACTCTTAGAAACCCCTGGTCCCTCTTCAATGCTAAATCAAGTCCCTGATTATTTTTTATTTTATTTCCTCAGCTCGAATATTTACGGATACAATTCTGCTTATTCCGCCGATTTCCACTCTCATGCGCCATTATATTTCAATCCTTCCTGCTGTTTCAGAGTACCACTTACGTGCTTCTACTTATTATGCAAAATTATGCATAGGGGGTTCAGTACTTGGTTGTTTTTAAAAGCCTTACATTCCTCATTTTTGTTTTCGCTTAGCTAGTTAGTCACTGTTGACACAATTTTGCAACCGTAACCCAAGGAGATCTGTCTCGCTGGATGAAAAATGGGATTAGCAGTATCTTGCAATTTAACAATAGCAACAAGAATTCCTCAGCTCATTGCTGGTTCCACACACATACACACACACAGGAGAGAGAACCGTAAGAATTCTACAATGCATTGTGAGCTTTTTGGCGAGCCATACTCTAATATTTAACATAATCAGCAGGATATTCCCATAAACCATATAATATCCAGACGGCAAGGCAAAAGACATATAAACAAAGACAGGAAGTGGTCAGGCAAACAGGCTAGAACATGTAAGACAGAAATCATCAAAGACAAAGCATAATCAAAACCAGAATAGACAAAAACAATGGAATGGCTTGGTAAAATACAGAAACTATGGCAACTGAACGCATTACTTCGTGAAAACCTAATGCATGAGCAGTCTCTTAAGTAGTGTTTTGTGATCGTCAGTGTGATTGGGAACGTGTGTGTGTGTGATTGGTCCTCAGGAGAAGTCGACGTGTCTGTGTGTTCCACTGGGAGTTAAATTCGTTGGCCATGTTTGTAGTTCGTGGTGCATTCTGGGAAACTGACTTGCTAGTTTGCAGTGACATGACACAAAGCAAACAGCAATAAATAATCCCTTTGCTATGCCAGTACAAAAGCCAACCCCTGTGTGGATCTGACCCATATTTGGTTCATTAAATATGATAAAACAACCAATATGCAACAGATGGTCCTTTAATAATACGTAACCCACTGTTATTTATGTCAAAGTCACACGCTCTTTCGTAGAGCGTTTTTTTTTTTTTTTTTTAATTGTTGATTTTCTGAATTCCAGGTTGCACAGTGGGATGTTGGACAAGAAAAAAAAAATCAAATGCAGCTGTCATACAAATCCTCATCACTCTCAGCAGTGTATGTGTGCAAGTATGACATTGTTTAATAAAATATAGCGCTCAAGCTGAACACCACTGAGACATCTACTTATTTGAATTTGAGGCAGAGAACTAGATTCATTTATATTATATATATATATATATATATTTATATAATTTAAAACTAGAAACTCTGTGGAGATATATATATATATATATATATATATATATATATATATATATATATATATATATATATATATATATATATATATATATATATCTCCACAGAGTTTCTGGTTTTATATTTATATATGGTTATATATATATATATATATATATATATATATACAGTGGTGTGGAAAAAGTGTTTGCCCCCTTCCTCATTTCCTGTTCCTTTGCATGTTTGTCACACTTAAGTGTTTCGGAACATCAAACCAATTTAAACAATAGTCAAGGACAACACAAGTAAACACAAAATGCAATTTGTAAATGAAGGTGTTTATTATTAAAGGGTGAAAAAAATCCAAACCATCATGGCCCTGTGTGAAAAAGTGATTGCCCCCCTTGTTAAAACATACTATAACTGTGGTTGTCCACACCTGAGTTCAATTTCTCTAGCCACACCCAGGCCTGATTATTGCCACACCTGTTCACAATCAAGGCATCGGTTAAATAGGAGCTGCTTGACACAGTAAGGTCCACCAGAAGATCCTTAAAAGCTACACATCATGCCGAGACCCAAAGAAATTCAGGAACAATTTAGAAAGAAAGTAATTGAGATCTATCAGTCTGGAAAGGGTTATAAAGCCATTTCCAAAGCTTTGGGAATCCAGCGAACCACAGTGAGAGCCATTATCCACAAATGGCAAAGACATGGAACAGTGGTGAACCTTCCCAGGGAGCGGCCGGCGCCCAAAATTACCCCAAGAGCGCAGCGACGACTCATCCAAGAGGTCACAAAGACCCCACAACAACGTCCAAAGAACTGCAGGCCTCACTTGCCTCAGTTAAGGTCAGCGTTCATGCCTCCACCATCAGGAAAAGACTGGGCAAAAATGGCCTGCATGGCAGAGTTCCAAGGAGAAAACCACTGCTGAGCAAAAGAACATCAAAGCTCATCTCAATTTCTCCACAACACATCTTGATGATCCCCAAGACTTTTGGGACAACATTCTGTGGACCGATGAGACAAAAGTGGAACTCTTTGGAAGGTGTGTGTCCAAGTATATCTGGCGTGGAGGAACACTGCATTTCATAAAAAGAACATTATACCAACAGTAAAATATGGTGGTGGTAGTGTGATGGTCTGGGGCTGTTTGCTGCTTCAGGACCTGGAAGACTTGCCGAGATAAAAAGGAACTATGAATTCTGCTGTCTACCAAGAGATCCTGAAGGAGAATGTCCGACCATCTGTTCGTGTACTCAAGCTGAAACGAACTTGGGTTCTGCAGCAGGACAATGATCCTAAACACACCAGCAAGTCCACCACCGAATGGCTGAAGAAAAACAAAATGAAGACTTTGGAGTGGCCCTGCGCCAAAGTCCTGACCTGAATCCTATTGAGATGTTGTGGTATGACCTTAAAAAGGCCGTTCATGCTCGAAAACCCTCTAATGTAACTGAATTAGGACAATTCTGCAAAGATGAGTGGGCCAAAATTCCTCCAGGACGCTGTAAAAGCCTCATTGCACGTTATCGCAAACGCTTGGTTGCAGTTGTTGCTGCTAAGGGTGGCCCAACCAGTTATTAGGTTTAGGGGCAATCACTTTTTCACACAGGGCCATGATGGTTTGGATTTTTTTCACCTTTAATAATAAACACCTTCATTTACAAATTGCATTTTGTGTTTACTTGTGTTGTCCTTGACTATTGTTTAAATTGGTTTGATGTTCCGAAACACTTAAGTGTGACAAACATGCAAAGGAACAGGAAATGAGGAAGGGGGCAAACACTTTTTCACACCACTGTATATATATATATATATACACAGAGTTTCTGGTTTAAAAACTCCTGGGTTGACAATGCACTGTGTGCAGGTGCGTTGTCGTGGTGCAAGATCCAGTTCTGGTGCATCATTTCTCGGACCCCTTAATGTCTAATGTGTTAATCTACGTCCATTACAGTCCAGATAAATACATGGCTGTATTCTTAACTGTGTTTATATAATTAAGATCTTGCATTCCATCAGTTAAACTTGAACAGAACGTTTAACCGTTGAACTGAAGTTCACTCCACTGGGCGAAGGTAACCTGGCCGAGGGCGCCAGATCTTTGTCAACAAATCTATTCGGTAAGAAGGCTACCAAGGTTTTCCAAGCACTAGAAACTTGATTTGTGACTTGATTGCTGAATTCTGTGTGGTGTGAGCAGAATCAGCAGTAGAGAAGGAAAAGCATGTCATAGGCCAGTCATAGGCCGGTGCACCCTGTCCCAGTGGATTGTCCGGCTCGGCAAGAAGAAACAACAGTCAGCAACGTGTTGACTTTCACCTGTTTAGCCTGCCTACATTTTCTGAGATCTGGAACACAATGTCTGGGTGCATACACCTCTCTTCTGAGCATATGAGTTGTCTGTATGTGTACCTAACTTGTAGACACTGTGGAAGTGATAGATAGATAGATAGATAGATAGATAGATAGATAGATAGATAGATAGATTAGATAGATAGATAGATAGATAGATAGATAGATAGATAGATAAACAAGGTATGCAAGCTAACCAGGAAACCTGACTAAGATGAGTTAAGAGATGAAAGGAGATGACAGCAGTCGATCACCATTAGTTCTGACAGTAGTTACAAAGGTACAGAGATAGCTCCAGGCAGAACACAAAGGCAGACGTGTGTACGAGGCAAGAATTATCAACAGCAAAATACCTTCTATAGATCACTCTAGTCTGCTGACAGAAATTGACATTACTACTATCCACTGACATCTTTGGGAGTCCATGTTTGTTTTTATTTTTATATAGTTTACCTGTCAGACTGCCAACCAGGGATGCTGGAGCTGTGATGATGCAATGCTACTCACTGCAGTGTGGGACGGTTATTGATTATAATGTGCCTTCATAATTCTGTTTCCAATTCTTCTTCAGTATTGCTGCTGAACTTTGAACAGTCTAGAAATCTCTATTTGAGGAAAAATTTATTTTTAAAGATATTTTTTCTGGAGACACTTGCCTCGAAATTCTAAGGTTGGGTGTTCGATTCCCGCTTCCTCTTTGTGTGCACTGAGCTTGCATGTTTTCCACGTGGTTCACGGACTTTCACCGGGAACTCCAGTTTCCTTCCCTAGTCCAAAGATGAGCAACGTAGGGAGATGGGTCCAGGGTGTTCCGTGCCCTGTGCCCAGATTTCCTTGGGATAGCCTCCAGGCTGATAAGTGGTATGGAAAATGAATGCATATACACAAGCTGGCTTTGTAGAACCACTACGCTAGTTAAGTACAGACCACAAACAGGGATGGGCAAGTGATAAATCTATTAGCTAGCCCACCAGGCAAATGAAAGCTCCAGTGTGTTGCCCAGTCCCATGTTTTGCTTCCCTGGAAACATTAATAGGGTGCTGCAGGGATGATGCATTTTTATAGTCCGACCCAGAAGTTAGCATCACCCTGTAGGGTTTTCCCATTGGCTTTTGGATTACGGCAGAAAATAAGCTCCGTGCCCAACAAAAGTTCGGTTCTTACATGTTTTTATTCATCGAGATAATCTTCACAAATGCCGTGACGTTTCTGAATTTCGAAGCCTAAATTCAATCGCCAGACGTAAGAAGCTAAAGTCAGGCTACAAACGAACTACACCATGGTCACATGACTTCAGTGTTACAATTTACACTAAGCTTTAAACACTACAGTGGTTTAAAAAAAAAAAATGCTGTGATACAGCTAAAACAAATGAGGTTGCTGGTGTGTTCAGGTATGGTTTAATTCCTCAACAACTTCTGCACTCCCGTTTCCTTCCCCAGCCACTTTTCACCACAAATTTCTTTAAAAAAAAAAAAAAAAAAAAAAAAAAAAAAAAAAAAAAAAAAAAAAACCCCCCCCCCCCCCCCCCCCCCCCCCCCCCCTCCTTTTTTCCCTTTTCCCCCCCCCCCCCCCCCCCTTCTCCCGTCCAAAGACATGCATGGTAGGTTGATTGGCAGCTTGGTAAATTGTCCGTAGTGTATGAATGGGTGTGTGAGTATGTATGTGATTGTGCCCTGCGATGGACTGGCACCCTGTCCAGGGTGTACCCCGCCTTGTGCCCGATGCTTCCTGGGATAGGCTCCAGGTTCCCCGCGACCCTGAAGCAGGAATAAGCGGTTGAAGATGGATGGATGGATGGATGGATCTTGTGCTCGTGTTAACCACATACCTTATTTCAGTCATTTAACCAAAAACCAATTAATAAACAAACAACCCCATTGACGTTAGGACGATAGAACCGGAAGTAAAAAAAAAAATGCTGTTAGGATTGTTAGGATTCATTCCAGCAGCACTCTATTAGGCTAAAACCACATTAGCTACAGTGATATAAACTCAAAATATAATAAGCTAGTTAAGAGCATTGATACAGATTAACACAAGCAACTGTATCTACTATTATTCCTGAAATACACTGCAGGTAATTCCTAAGTTCTTGTCATACTGTCCACAGACTCAGACTATGTGTCAGAGTCCACGTTCAAGTTTCAATTCCAGAGTACAGAAGTGCAGCACTTAAGACAGTTGTGTAAAAGTGAGAAGTCCCTGTAGGCTTGTTGTTTTCTCTGCACTGGCTGAAAAAAAAAAAAGGATGAGCCACAGAAGACCAACAAGGCCAGCGGCTGTGTTCCAAAATGAATGATGCATCAGAACGTGTGATTGTTCGATAAATGGAATATTATTAACACATTTCTGCTGTTGCATTCGGTATTTGCTTGAGGGTCTAATATGCATTTTTTATAAGCAAAGCAGCCTTTTCAATTTTAGATTTGAACCATTCGAGTTAACAACTCGCAGACAGAAATACGGAAAAAAGAACGGAATACGTCATTAGATGCTGGCTTAAACATTTATGTTGGATTTAATGCTTCAGTCCATTCTAACACTGTATACGGTCAGTCTGGGTTCAGACGAAGCCTGTAAAGCCTGTGTAAACTGAAGTCACACATTCTTCTGCCTCTTGATGGCGCTGTGGGAATGCATATATAGTAAACGGGGGAGTGGGGGGTGGGTTTAAAAAGGATACCCACTAACATTTACCTTTTGCCATATTTACACTTTTTTCAGATTGTCGCTGAAATCTTGATTACAGAATTTTTTTTCAAAAAGATGACTTTTTTTGCAGGGGTAGACAAGTCAGTAGCTCGTGCCTAGCTATTAATCTTGTGTTTACAAAGTTATTAAGCAGACAAGTAGGTTCAACAAGCAGACAAAACAAATAAAAAAAAAAAAAATTGGAGGAAACTAATCACCTCAAAATTTTTAAGTTGATAAATCGATTTCTTCAAGCCAAATATACTTAAAATGAACAAAAATTGAACTCTAGCTTGTTATATTTAAGTGTATTTGTCTTAAAGAATTTGATTTATCAACTTAAAAATTATGAGGTAATTAGTTTGCTCAAATTTTTTTTTGAGGTAAATGAACTTCTCCGGTTTTACAGTGTGCGACAAACCTCAATACTGTAACCAGACCTGGAGCAAATCAAGCTAAATAAAGTTCAGTGCAATGTAGTGTCATGAAAATACACAGTCACTTCATGGGGTAATCCGTTGTTAAAGCCTTTCACATTGCATGTTCAATTCACAAGAAGAAAAAATTACACGTGAAATTTGGCAAATTTGTAGATTGGACGGTCACGATTTCCCGTGCCACACGGTTCTTTAGGAGTGTCTCGCGTTTCTCGTTCAGTGCCATAAAACCCACTGAATACACGGTGTTCTTCTCAGCTCGCTTTGATTGTCTCACGTCCCTGATGTCAGCATGTCGCCAAATTTACGCCTTTACACAGTGTCACATCAGCATCACATCTTTCTATGCATACGTACGTCTTAATGAACTATTACATCTGAATATTAATTGCTCAATCAGTTCACCAATTTAGTGTGGGTTTTTTTTTAATGCATTTCATGTTATTTTCAACCAGCAGAGTATCCTTGTTTGTGAATGTTAGACAAATATGAAAATTGAGCAGTGAAAAATATGAAAAACTGTTGAGCTTTTTCTTTTCCCTGCCTTTAATAATCACACTTGGATGACATTTTTCTGATGAATGATTGAAAACTCATTAAAGACAAGCAGCATGGTTTAAAAGCTGAATGCATTTTCTCAACTCATGCACTTCCTTTTTTGTTAATGGCAGTGTTGACAATAAATCTGTAATAATGAGTCTTTATTGGTCACATATACCATAGAGCACAGTGAAATGATTTGATTCGCATACCCCAGCCTTTCAGGAAGCTGGGGTCAGAGTGCAGGGTCAGCTATGACACAGCGCCCCCTGGAGCAGAGAGGGTTAAGGGCCTTGCTCAAGGGCCCAACAGTGGCAGCTTGGCAGTGCTGGTGCTTGAACCCCCGACCATCTGATCAGTAACCCGGAGCGTTAACAGCCAAGCCACCACTGCTCCAGTTACAAATGAATGCCCCATGCTTATAAATGAAAATGTATTCATTAGAACGCATTGGATTGTAAATAGGGGCACGGTGGCTTAGTGGTTAGTACATTTGCATCGCAACTCCAGGGTTGGGGGTTTGAATCCCACCTCTGTCCTGTGTGCTTGGAGCTTGCATGTTTTCTCCGTGCTTCGGGAGTTTCCTACAGGTACTCCAGTTTCCTCAGCCAGTCCAAAGACATGCGTTCTAGGCTGATTGTCATTTCCAAATTGTCTGTAGGGTGTGAATGTGTGCGCAACTGTGCCCAGCGATGGGTTGGCACCCCATCCAGAGTGTCCCCCATATTGCACCATGAGCTCTCTGGGATAGGCTCCAGGCTCCCTATGACCATAAGTGGTATAAACATTGCATGGATGAATTGGAAAAAAATCCTTGAATGTAAATATATAGTAGCCAGTGATATTATGTGACGCACGGTTGTCAGACTTCTGTCAGATTTTTGTTATATTTAAACTGAATTTGTCCATAGGAATTTCTTTATATGGTGTGAACAGTCTGACTTGGGGAGCTTAATGAGTCCTGGAATAAACATTTATATGTGTAATGCAGGTAGTGGAATCACTGGCTGATGTGCTGCCAGGTATGAACTTATTATTATTGAAATATTATCTCACAGCTTTTTGTTATGTGAGTACTTATTCATGGTTATTTGATTTGCCACTGGCTATTGGCCAAGATAGTGGCACATGTGTATTTTTTTGGCACATGAGTTATGACATGAGATGGCCAAGACATGTTTCTAGGGGTTTGAATAGCCAGTCAGTGAGAGTTGGAGTATGATTTGAGATTGATGTATAGTACGTGTGATGGAATGAACACAAGCATGTGGGAGGTAGTTTAGGTGCATAAAGAAGTGACGTTTTATTTTAATGCATGATGGAAGGAGAATGGTGAGGGTGTGATGGCTCAGTGAGGTGGGACCGGGCAGGCGTGGTGCTGGCAGTGGGTATCGTCCGAGGGGAGGGTGCAGCTGGCCCAGGGAGCGTCTTCTACGTTGGTGTCTGGAATGCAAACGAACATAAACTTCAGTGCAAGCATGCACGGAGACGTGTCTTATATCTCAGTGCTGCTGCGGCCCTTTTATATCCTCCCGGCTTCTGCTGGATGGTGAATGTCTGCCGCCCCACTCATTGGCCACCAGCCGTGAGTGTTTCTGCTGCCCCATCCTTCAGCCATGTGCTTCCAAGCTATCCAAAACCCTCGAGGTGCTGAAGTGGAGCTGTCCGTTCAGCACCTCGAGCGACAGTCGTGCTAGGAGCGCGTCGGCTTTTGTGTGTGCGGGCTGGATGCTCGCCATCACATATGGCTACAGCTTTAAAATACCCACTCTATCCTTTACCACAGTGGAAAATTATGAGTGTACTATTACTCATTGGGCGAGCTTATTAATCACTAGAGCTATTAAAAGCTCATGCTTGGTTAACAAACCCCATCATATAGATCAATGAAGCAATTAAACCAAGATTGAGGAACAGAGGAGAAGACAAGGGACCGTGTCTCTCTCTGTGGCTGTGAAAAGTGCAGCATGGTGTTTATCGATCCTGTATTCACCTTGTATGAGCGCAGGATCATTTCCTCTAGTCAGTGCAGAAACAGAATCTGAGTCAGCAGTTTTAACCCGGATGCCTTTATCTGGAGGGAGAGTAGCTGCTTACCTGTTTCTACGCTGTACTCAACTCTAATGCATCGTCTTGGAACATAACCTGGTTGTTTAAGTTGTGCATAGAGCAGAAATATTAGGAAGCAATATGCGGCCACTTAGCTGATTCCACAAACGAGCGGTATTCTTTTTTTGTTGCATTGGTCTCGTCTGACAATCCTATTAAACAAATTAAACAAAATAAGTCTAATACAGAAAGCTTGCCAAAGTTTAGTCGGAGGATCTACTAGGTCATCTGATGCACCAGATAGATGGACTGACCAAAAAACATTGGAAACTGTCAAACAAGGATTTAGACTTTCACTGAGCAGCAATTCTGTATTCTGTCTCTGTTGCAGAGGAAAACAGTTTGCTCTTAGTAGTGGTGCATTTCAACCACCACTCAAAGCAAGCACTGGTACATCCTGGCACGGAGGGTTGAATAGTTGAGCTGGTATCCAATTGATGCACTCGGTCACTCACATCACTCAATCAACAGATACAAATCACACAGTGAAGATCAACGCCTGACAAAATCTGCTGCTCAAACTTGGGTCTGGAGCTCCACTATAGCAATCAACCAGTGGACAGATTCAGACAAAGACCAAAACAATAGAACAACAAACAGATGAAAGAAAGAGCTCGGGTTAGAAGCTTTCACAGAATACTCGCAATTTCCTATTAAGGGAATTTTCTAATAACGTAACAAATGTTAATTAAGTAATTGCTTAATTCATTTCATAACATAGCACTTCATCACTTTCACACATATATTCTAAGTCGAATGTTCTATCAATGCTATACATTTGGTCAATTTTATGAAATTTAAGGTTAAGGTAAATTTGACGTTAAGGGTATAGGGTTAAGATGGGGTTAGCATTTTTATCTTTTTTGAACTGCTTCATCTGCATTACATTCGCGGGTCTCTCAGCCAGCTCGATCAGACCCCCTCAGACGATTCAGACTGCAGCAGCATGCCTTGTTTTCAACCAGCCCTAAAGGACCCACATCACACCCCACTTCATCTCCACCTCCACTGGCTTCCTGTAGCCGCCCGTATCAAATTCAAGGCCTTGATGCTCACGTACAAGACCTTGTCTGAAACAGATCCCTTTTACCTCAACCTTGTCCTTGAGGTTTATGTTCCCTGCTGCAACTTGCAACCATTTAACAACCGACGCCTTGTAGTGCTGACTCAGCAGGGCATGAGGTCCCTTTCCAGAACCTTCAAACTGAATGTCTCTCAGTGGTGGAATGAACTTCCAACCTCACTCCGGACAGCAGAATCCGCCACCATCTTCAAAAAAACCCAGCTAAACAGATCTTCCGTGAACCCTTAACTAACTAATAACTTTCCCCACTCAAAGAAAGAAAGAAAAATATCCACTTACACCTGCTCTTACACCTCTATGTTCCTCTAGAACTCAATTAAAAATCTTGCATGGTAGCACCTGTACTGTTCTCTGCTTGATGTATCACTTTGCCCGTCTCTCCTCATTTGATAAAAGCGTCTGCTAAATGAAGGAATTTAAATCGAACTCTAACCATTCCCGTACATTCATGCACACGATCATTGATCGTTCTATTTTTTCTTGCACTAAATCCACAATAAGATTCTTCAGAAACCCAGGTCTATTTTATGATAATCTGTCTATGATAAGTAACATCGAAGAAGAGGACGTTTTCATTGCAGATGGTGTCCTAGAGTGTTTGCCCAGATTTGTACAGGATGTGATGTACCTGCCAGGATCTAAATTAGCAGCCCCGTCAGAAGAGTGCACTCCTGCTGCTGGAGGAGAATCTGCTCAGTGTGTTCCGAGTTGTCTGAGTCCAGTGTTCTCCATCTGCCAGGCTTGCTAACCCTTTCTCTTTCTGGTGTTCTATTATGCCTTTATTTATAACCATTTTTCCTTTTATAGCCATTGCTACTCTTGCTAATTTCCCCCACCTGTCTCTTAAAGACTATACGTGTGGCGCATTGGGAAAACCTGTTTGAAAACCTGAAAAAAATCAGTTTTTCTGCTAATAAATTATTATTATTGTTATGATCAATTTTCCAAAAATAACGTGGAACTGTTTTATATAGCTTAATTTATAACCTTAGTTTGGTTGTCTGGGCGAATCTTTTGATTTATAGTTGCTGGTAAAAATGATTATTTATTGGTATAACAGCAGTTTTCCTTTGGCGTGTATTTTGAAACTTCATGCACTCTGTGGTGACACTCCTCAATGCTTTAACAGTAGAGAGCGCCAATCAAACTGAATACCACCATCTATACATGACTGATGATCTGGAATGTGATGTTCAACAAGTACATATGGGTGTCATGGTGAGGTGTCCACAAACCTTTGCTCATCTAGTATGTAGTATAATAATAAACTAACTATCTTACTATGCTTTATTACATTACATCATGGAACTAGGAAGCACATTGGAGATTTTACTTGTCAAGTGGCCTACCTAATGAATTTATCACTCACACCTGCTTATCTTTATTAATAACCAACCAAAGTCTTTGTTTGTGCTAGTAAGCAGTTTGGGATTGGGCTATTCTTAACTTCAGGTTGTGTTTCAGTTCTGAGACCAGCGGCACATTTAAGACAAATGTTCATGATAAAAATGTTCTTCTACTGTGCTGTCCAGACACTTCGCATGGATTTCAGCTCATCGGACAACCCGACCAGAACTGGTTGGATTTTTGTGCCCTATCTTTATGTTCAGGTTTGTTTTTGGAGCGCAGTAAACATCTGTGATGTTTCAATTCAATTCGGTACAGTTAATGACAGTGGGCAGCATGAAAGCAGGGGACATTTAGAATAATTTGGGCACTGTTTGTTCCTTTAAAGGGTCATGAAACCTCCTTTCAGCTCAAGTTTACCTCGCAATGTTTTTGAAAAATGCAGTTTAAATAGGCTGTGCGAAGAAGGGAGGGAGAGTGGGCGTGGCAGGGAAAGGTAGGAGACGAAGAAGCTCGGGTAAGAAGCTTTCACAGAATACTCGCTATTTCCTATTAAGGAAATTTTCTAATAATGTAACAAATGTTAATTTGGGGCAAGCCTTTAGAACATTCACAATAAAGATGTATAGTGACAAAAAGTTTGCAGGACTTCTAGAGAGGACTTCTCTCCTCTAGAATCTCCAGGGATAAATGGAGTGCAGGTCCTCTGCCCTATCTATTTGAGCCATTAGCCCTTGGCGTGACTTTGGAGGAAAACAAAAAGCCATGGTAGCTCGAGCTTTTCACGAATAAAAAGGTGAAGGCTCTTCCTTTGTTACATAGCTCCGTTGTCTAGGGTTAGGGAAGTGGTAACAAGGAAACTTATGAGCAAAAATAATAATAATAAAAAAAATAATAAAAAACCCCCCCCAAATTTAAAAAGGCAACCAAGAGCTCTCTTCTTCTGTCCCATCGCAGGTTTTTGCAACACTCAATAATATTTAGTAAGTTCAAATACAAAAAGGGAAGCTTCAAAAAGGCTTCAGGCGCAGACCAGGCCAAAATAAACACAAAAGTTCAGACTGTAAGGGGAGTACTCTCTAAACTTTCAATAAAATAAGACAACAAAGTTCTTCCTGTCGTCCCTCTCTAACAAAAACACAGGAGAGAACATGGGCAGGAACAAAAATGGCACCCACCTCCCTACTGCTTCCAAAAGAACAATTAAATTATAAACAGCTTCCTGAAGTGTCAGCGAACTTAACGAACAACGTAACCACAACTTCGCAGCGGTTTCAGGAGAAACCAGTCTCGGCAGGCCATTTCGAAATGAGATTCTTCTCCAGATTTATCCTCAAGCACTCCCTCCAGCAGCCAATCAGAGCAAGCCAGCAGTTGATGGTAACTAGAGTCAGCTGGTCTCCATTAAGCTTGGCACTGACGAGAGAGAGCATGCAAAACACACAAAAAAAACTGCACATAACTAGTAAAAGAAAATAAAAAATTATTATGCCCTGGGACGTAACAACTGATACATTAAAGGTCAGTCTGCTCATTCAGGAAACCTGTGGTCTAATAGTTTTTTGATTAATCGGCTCACGCTCCGAGACAGGGAGTTTGGATACAAGTGCAGATTTATTTAGAAAATCTCAGGCAGATAAACCTAAAGGGCAGAGTGATATTCAAACAGTGGAAAAGGCAATGGGTCAAATGTTCAGCAAACACACTGGACTGGGCTAAGCCAAACGTCTTTCCTATGTACCGTATGCGACGTAAGAACTGGGAAAGCCAGGCACAATACAACAGGGCTTAACGACGAGTGACTAGTAAGACTGAGTGGCGTAAACTTCGAGATGTTTTTCTGTTAGTCCTGTCGATGAACTCCAGCTCATGTCCGATCCGAAACCAGCTCGACTCTCATCGTATCAGGCTGATACGAGCTCAAACTTTTGGCTGACTTAAAAACTTAAGGCACAGTCGCACCACTAAAGTTGAAAAACTCCATGGCCCTTGGAGGGATGTGAGGTCACTGTTAGGTGCGAGACAGCATCAGTGTATCTAATTAAACCCAGCTCACATGCTGTGACTCTAATTAATGGTGATGAAGCTGCTGATTAACGCAGTAGAGACTAATTATGAGCGGTTTTTTAATGATGAGGCGTATGGGCTGTTGACGGATAAGTGAGCTGCCTCCATTAAAAAGAGCTACGATCTCTGGACTGCTCCAAAAGTTTTAGCTCTACGCAGACTCCCAGAAAAAGAAATGTTGATTGCTTTTGCCAAACGTTTCTCGTACTTCTCAACTCCTGACTTAAATAATTTGTCAAAAAATAAATAAATAAAAAATGATGTGTAACTAATGCAACACTAATACCCTTTTAACTGCATTGTTCATTCTTCCCTGCTTGTAAGGGTATCAGATCCCTCGTAGCTGTCACTCATGCTGCATGTGCAGAATGAATAATGAAGTGTTAATAAGGGGCCAAGTCAGCATGCGGCCCATTAAAGCACTCTTCATGGAGTCTTACCCCTCGTTTTAGGAATGAAGTAACGCATTTTACCATTCGGAGCCCATAACGCCCCATGTCTCCATGCAGCCCAATTTATCATGTAACAACAAAACATCTGTACTGTCCCTCTCCTGCTGTCTTTGTCTCTCTCGTAAGGCTGAAAGGCAGAAGCCGCACTCAGGTGCAGTTCCCTGCTGATGACGCTGTTTGCTACGCAGAGCTCAGATGACTCTGCGTTGAACACTCAGATGCCGAAAGTGCTTGTTTACCTCAGAGATGCGCTACATGGACTATACCATAAGATCTCAAGCTAGTCAGTGTGGAGGAAAATGAAAATGCGTAACACTTTACAGTAATAATCATGCACTAATTCTTGAGTTAAAACTTACTTAAATATAAACTAATGCTGATTTAAAACATGTACTGATCATATACTGCCTGCGGCCCTGAAGAAGGAGTAAGCGGTAGAAGATGGATGGATGGACTGATCATGTACTAATGAAGGTTAGTTAACTAACCTTAACTACGAAGTATAAGTAGTCTTCTGAATTCATGTGTGAATAACGAGCACGTTAAGTACGTTAGAACATGTTTGTTAGTTAATGCATTAATTAACATGTCGAGGTAAACATCCTCTACAAGAAAGAATATGAATGAAACAAGATGAAACAAGCTATCTTGGTATTTGAAGCTCAAACTTTGCCTTCATAGCGGCTCTGTTTTTGTCCAGCATGTTGATTCTGGAGGGGGGAGAAAGACAGAGACAGAGAGAAAGATAGAGAGACAGACAGAGAGAGAGACAGAAAGACAGAGACAAAAAGAGAGAGAGAGAGAGATAGAGAGAGAAAGACAGACAGAGTGAGAGAGACAGAGAAAGACAGAAAGACAGAGACAGAAAGACAGAGACAGAAAGACAGACAGACAGAGAGAGAGAGAGACAGAGAGAGAAAGACAGAGACAGAGAGAGACAGAAAGACAGAGACAGAAAGAGAGAGCGAGACAGCGAGAGCAAGACAGATTGAGAGACAAAAAGACAGACAGACAGAGAGAGAGAGAGCCAGAAAGAGAGAGAGACAGAGAGAGAGACAGAAAGACAGAAAGAGAGAGACAAAGAGAGACAGAAAGACAGACAGGGGGAGACAGAGAGAGAGACAGAAAGACAGACAGGGAGAGAGAGAGAGAGAGAGAGAGAGAGACAGAGAGAGAAAGACAGAGAGACAGAGACAGAAAGACAGAGAGAGAGAGAGACAGAGAAAGACAAAGACATAGAGAGAGTCAGAAAGAGAGAGACAGAAAGACAGAGAGACAGAGAGAGAAAGAGAGAGACAGAAAGACAGAGACAGAGAGAGAGAGAGAGAGACAAAAACAGAGCGAGAGACAGACCGAGAGAGAGAGAAAGAAGAGAGAGAGAGAGAGAGAGAGAGAGATTCAGTATTGAATATAGGCTGACATTTAAGGCCAGTGGTAGGATATGTGCCATGCTATGTCTTAAAGGATATTTCAGAAATTGTGTGTTCTATGTGATCTGATATTTAATCTCAAGCTAGTTTGGCCTTAACGAACAGTTCAGAGGGTCAGACCCAGCTCCTGTAACAGAGAAGCCGAGTCTCATTAGATCGTAACCTTGCTTTGACGGTTATAGAGAAAACAAAACAAAACAAAACTAAAGATCTTAACCACTCTCATACCTTGTTCACATGTTTACAGATCTATTTTTAGCTCTCGGTTATAAAAAACAAAAAGACACTTCCACTGAACAGTGGACTGAAACGTATCGAGAATGTTCACAAGACCATGTTGTATATAATGTTATGATTAAGTCCGAAATACAACATTAAGAGCTGCATATTCAGCGTTGGAGAAGGCAAAATGGGGGAAAAAACATCAACAGGACCCAAAGATTGATCAAGGAAGAAATTTTAGATCACAAAGTAGCAAACATGGTCGGCAGCCACGATAAACCAGAGGCTTCGCACATTCATATATACAAAAACATCCATTAATATGAACAGATTCATGGAAAAGCCCAAAAGTTCCTGCTTCCTCCACGCAGTGCAAGAGGCATTAAAACTACCTTAAAGAAATCTACGGCCGGGGAATTTTCATCATTGCCACCTACCAAACTCGGATGTTAAATGTATTTTTGGAAGCAAGTGTTCTCATAAGTTAAGATGAGATTGGTGAAGGCTTGAACTATTTCTGCATGTAAGAGGTAAAAAAAAAAAAGCTGAAATAAATAATCGATTCAGACAAACGAGATTCTGAAGGTCCATATTTAACCACTGATTGTTTATTTCCTTCCAAATATTTCAATTTATTTGGCATTTTATCTTGTGTATTGCATTTTATCTTTGGCTGGAAGATCGGTTAATAGAGCAAATAGTTATTTGTTCCCGTTGACCCAGAAATATGCAATCTTCTGCTGCAGGGTATGCAATTTTAGATCCCTCATGACAGTAGTGTAATATGAACAAATGAATGGTGCATAAACTTGGAGGCATCATTCAAATGAAGTGTAAGTGAATCCAGTTATTTACAACACTAAAATAAAAACAATTCAGATAGATTACACATTGCCACCAAATTTTTGCCACATCTCGGCATTCGAGGTCAGTCACCGGATTGCCAATGAAGTAAACTTCCTAGACTTATTCTCACTTCTAGCTGTTTTTGCATTACTGTAGATCATTTAAACACATTTTTCAGTAAAGCCTAGATTTTCAGAGTGTCAGAGTGAACTGCCAAAGCCCTGAGTTGGCGTTGTTTATGGAGGACCGCTGCATGATGTTGGTCCGAACACTGCAGGAATTAATCTGTCAGAAAGCATTTTATGATCCGAATAAAACTACTCCCCCTCTCACTACACCCTCAGGGTGCACTCTTCTGCTCTCTCTGGACAGAGAAGCCACTTTAGTTGTTTAGTTTATCTACGATTAGCCAGCCTTTCCCAGGGAGAGTGCAGTGATTATTGTGAAAGCACAATCCTGCAGGTCCTTACGGCAGTCCTCATTCAAACTGTAATGCATGTATGTATACACAGATAGGCCTATTAACCGTCACACATTTTGCATGGGAGTTCTGCCTTTGAACATTGAAGCACGCTAACTGAGTGATCACTCAAAAATATACCATATGAGCATTTTTTTTTATCCCCACCCCACCCCACCGATAACAACAGCAGATTAACCAATCAACATTTGAATGTGTAATGATTGAATGCTCTGATGTTAACGTCTAAGCCCTAACCCCCTCATTACACACACACACACACACACACACACACACACACACACACACCATATTGTCACAAGCTTACCTGATAATACCACCCAATCTGCGTCCGCTTCCAAATTTGTCGTGGTGATGCTGCCCGATGTGTACCACACATGTGTTAATGGTTTTTGGCTCGATTCAATCCACATTGTGCAAATGCGTCGCATTATGAAAGTTCAGTGACATGGATATAATGTACATTTGAAATTATTCGCCTAATACTTTGGACTCATCTGCCAGATTGTGTTGCTCACTATGTTTGAACTGGCTATGTTTCTTTCTTTTTTCTTAATAAAAAAATTCTGTGCTTGGAGCCCACCCGTCTTCACCCGTCTGTTACACATATATATATATCACATTAGAAATCTTTTTGCTCTAGACTCGAAACATGCTGTAATTTTCTGGTGGGTAGTCACAGTAAATGGAGAATGATTTCCTTCTATCCATCCATCCATCCATCCATCCATTTTCTATACCACTTAGCCTACACAGATTCGCAGGGAAGTCTAGATCCTATCCCAGGATCTCCTAGGCACAAGTCATGGGACACCCTGGACGGGGTGCCAACCCATTACAGGGCATTGGGGGTTTGATTCCCAACATGGCCCTGTGTTTGCGGAGTTTGCATGTTGCATGTGTGTGAATGTGTGTGTGATTGTGCCCTGTGATGGACTGGCACCCTGTCCAGGGTGTACCCCGCCTTGCACCTAATGCTCCCTGGGATAGTCTCCAGGTTTCCCCGTGACCCTGAAAAGTATAAAGCGGTATAGAAGATGGATGGATGGATGGATGGACAATAGACAAGTGTTTTGTAAGAAGACTATATCGAATTAGTATTAGTGGTCAGTGCAATCTGCCTTGCACCTCTGTTTTTGGTGGTCCAAATCCCATGTTCTTCACGTGCTCCAGTGGTTTTCTCGTAGTACTCTGGTTCCCTCCGCCCTAGTCCAAAGACATGTGGTGTAGACTGACTGGCATTTCCAAATTGTCCATAGTGTGTGAACGGGTGTATGAATATGTGTGCGATTGTGCCCTGCAATGGGTTGGCTCCTCCATGACCCATATATATGAAACATATGAAATATCGGATTATCGCTATGGAAAATAGATGGAGGGATTTCTCCCTAGTCTGTAAATGCTAGATGAACATATTTCATATGGACTATACTCTTTAGACTGAAACTCTACAGTAGTATTCACCAACCTTCTTCCTTGAGATCTGCCTTCCCGAAGACTTCAACCATAATCCTGCTCAGCTGACCACCTAGAGTAACCATTGCCTTAAGAAGTTCTTGATCAAGTAAAATGGCATGTTAGACTTTGGTTGGAGATGAAACCTGCAGGAAGCCAGATCGCAAGGAAGAGGGTTGGTGACCACTGGTCTGTAGGAAGATATAGTAGTCTGTATGTCTCACATCTCTAGGCTATGTGTTTACTACTGACATTTCATTATGCAAGACGCTCCAAATGTGGGATGTAAGTTCATGTAAGATGTAAGATCTGTTTGGAAAAACAACCTCCTTCCACGGTCTCCACGATCTAAACACTGCAACCATATTAACCATAAAGGCTAAAAGAGCTCTTTGTTATTGAATTCTCTACCCTGATAGAATGGCAGGAAGTGTGTGCCATTTAGACTGGCAAACACTGTTTGACCCACTGGTGCTGAAATGCTGCAGCCTCAGTAATACCGTGTTACTGCATTTATATTCATACTCCTGAGAAAGGCATTTCCCTATACTGTACACCTGTGTATATGTTTGAGCACAATAAACCTGAATTGAGCTTACATTTCCCCGTCTGTCTCACTTTCTTATTAATGGCATCATGAAAGTTCCAATCTGTTTTTATGAGGTTGGAAAATGTATCTAGAACGGCCCTTTCGAGACACTTCGACTCCAGCAGTAGGCGATTGTGCTGCAGTGCTAGTATACAGTACTGTGTGTGTATGAGGGATAGGGATGTATTAGGCTATGATTACTCATGCGGCGATGAATCTAGAGGTATAAAATGAGAATAGAACAGCGTAAATCAGTCTACCTTGGGGGCTGGGGGGGTTTAATCCTATATCCTCCAAGTTGAAGAGAGTGCTACTGGAGAAGGACAGTTGCTCATAGTACATGGTTCACTGTAATGGTACTTTTAAAAAAAATAATTAAACCATAGTACACGAATTATCTAAGCTAATTAAAAGTACTATATGTGCAAAAATTCAATTTCAAGACTCAAGTAAAAATACAGCCACACCTCAGGAACCAAATGCTTATTCGGCAGCAGCAGTGTCCGAGAAAGATAAGCATTCCTGGCCCAATTCATCACATACTGTACCTTTTGGTTTTAATGCTTCAAATGAAACAGCAAATTATGCAAGCTTGTATTGGATGTTGTGTTAAATATATCTAAGTGCTGCTACAGCCTATGGGTAATGCTCAGAATAATGTTTAAGATCGCTTCGAATGAGATGTGTAAAATTCTGTACATTGCTACTACAGTATGTAGCTGGAAAAATGTCGGAATTAACATGAGCTTGGGAACCTAGCAATCCACTGATACCACAACAGCATTTGGCTAAGATAGCTAGCTAGGTAATGTTATCTTTCATATATTGTTGATAATAGAGGGAGTATTATCTATCTATCTATCTATCTATCTATCTATCTATCTATCTATCTATCTATCTATCTATCTATCTATCTATCTATCTATCTATCTATCTATCTATCTATCTATCTATCTATCTCGATATATACATATATAAGTATAGTAATTAATACAAACCAGATGATCTGTGTGTTTTGTACTCTTTCCACTACTGTTGCTTACTACATGCTAACCCTAACAGCCTGTAATGTTATCACACCTGCATATGATATCACACCTACACCAGTTTGAGTGCAACAGATGCTGTGTTAATCATAGAGAGGTCAAAGTTATTATCAGCTTTAAAAATCTGTGTCGCATGACTCACTCAGGTTTAAAAAACACTCTTTAAATCTGCAATAAAAGAATTTAGAACAAAGAGACAGCTGGAGAGAAAAACAACATGAAGAGGTTTGCTAGAACTAAAGCACAAACCGTGAAATTCATAATTCATTGTGTTCATTCGTTCTTTTCATGTATGTATGTATGTATGTATCTGTATATGTGTGTGTGTATATATATATATATATATATATATATATATATATATATATATATATATATATAATGTATATATGTATGTGTATATATATGTATGTACATATATATATATATATATATTTATTTATGTATGTATGTATGTATGTATATATATTTGTGTATATATACATATATATATATATATATATATATATATATATATATATATATATATATATATATATATATATATATATATATAAATCTGATATTTCTGATTAAAAAATGGCTTTACACCAAATTCCAGTTTGCATCTTTAAATGGTTGGGGAGCCCCACTCCCATTTAAGAGCTCCTTCGATGTAATTTTCGTGCATATCGATCATCTAGCAAAGGGTCTAATGATCAACATTTGGCACATAAGCCTTCTTGGAGTGATGTTAATTAAATAAACTATGGAAACGGCTACAGTCACACTATATTGTTTCAGAATGGCTCAGAATTGATGTGTGGCCAAAGAGCTTTGCGTTTAAATCCTGTCAGCTGGTGCACTATAAATCAGAGGTTGAGAGACTGTCAGGGCTGTATCTGCATGTCCAATCAGTACATCTTCCTCTCATCAGCCATCTCCCACTCTTCCCAACTCCATTATCATTCCAGCCTCTCTCAATAACTCCCTCGCTCCCTCTGTCGCAGCAGCAAATGTTCATACATCACTCGAGTCACACAAATACATACACAAATGTAAGAAAAACAACACAGCAGCTTTCCCTTGACTTGTTTGAAATGGCAGCATGTTTGAAAGTAAAAATGATTTGTCATGCTAAGTAAGTACTTTAAGCTTTTCTCTTATTAGATGCAGGTGGAGGGTTTTGCAAGACAGGAACTTGTAGAGGGGCCTGATCGTATGTTTAAAGTGTCGGGTAGAAACCATTTATCTTGTCTTTCTGTTAATGCCAGTGGCCACTGAGCGGCTAGAAAAAGTGTAATCATTACTTCCAGTTTGGTCATTTGGCAATTTCTACCCGCTATCTCACACCACAGCAACCATGTACTTCCTCCAAGACACATGACACCACTTTTTTTCCTTCTCAAAATGCTGCATTACAGGGCATTGTTACACACCCAGAAGAGAGAGCAGTCAGCACTTTATATATACATGTATATATCCAAATGCTTATGGTTTATTATTTATTTTGAAAATGAGTAAAGAGCTAGTTTGGTTCAATCAATGTGTATACTGTGTGCCACACAAGAGCTAAAAGACTCCTGGAATACTAAAGAGATCAATTCCAGAGCACTTCCAATCCACTATTGAAACTATCGAAATAGCTACAGATGATTCGAGCGACTCTGTAAGATTATCCCGCAGGTCAGTTCTGTAGTGGAAATGAGCAATATTGTCAACATTACAGAAGTTGAGCAAACCCATCTGTCACTACAGACAGTCAGAACTGAGGAGTGCAAAGCCAATTTGATGCTTGACTACCCTTCTTAAAACTTACAAGCAAATATTTCTGAAGATCTCTGCAGTAGGGGCCATCCAAACAAATCTGGCAGAGGTGGGCGACTCAGTTTGGCAAGAACTGCTGAATAGACTACTGAAAAAGCAGTGAGTGTAATCATGTTTACCAGCAGCTCTGACTCTGTGGCGCATGTTTAAGAGCTGCTTTTTCTAAGAGCAGTACAAACAGGCAGGGTTTCATGTTGACTTTAAAGGGAGAAGAAAGTGTTTTGCTTCGTTTAATAACAGAGCATCTTGAACGCTTTGGAAAAAAAAAAAGAATGGGGATTTTTATTCTTTGCTGAGAACAAACTCCTGATGTTCTACTCCTGATGTGCAGTAACACTGGCTAGCTAAGAAATGCTAAGATGACATAAACAGGTGCTACAAAGCATTTTGTCTTATTTAACATCGTCGTGGTCATCGCTCTTTTTTCATTTATTTGCTTTCCAGATTATATTTTCAGCTTGGCAGACTAGGCTAGAGTAGGCTTACTGGTGAAAGCTCCATGCCAGCTATCCTGGACCAAGATGGATCCAAGATGGTACGGATTTGTATCATTTCCATGGCAAAATGTAAGTGTAATATGTCCTCCAGCCTAGTTCTAGCTTACAATTTGGGAAATATATATGTTTTTGATATGAAAAACAGTATCATTAAAATTACAATGTAGAAATGGGAACGTATTCCATGACTCTGGACTCAATGTGCAGGGGGTTTATTTACAAATACACTACACAATCCAAAATGGACACAAAACAGGCCCAAGGTCAAACACAATAACCCACAGTATACCCAAGAGTAGTCTAAAGGCAGTTTCATTCATGTGGCCGAGATCTTGTGCTGAAGAAGGAAGAGTCGACCCTATCTGTAAAGTCTTCTCCATCACAACCCAAAGACTTTCAATGGGGTTAAGGTCAGGACTCTGTGGTGGCCAATTCATGTATGGAAATGATTCCTCATACTCCCTGAACCACTCTTTCACAAATTCAACCCGATGAATCTTGGCATTGGCATTCTGGAATATGCCTCTGCCATCAGGGAAGATAAAAAAATCCATTGATGGGATAACCTGCTCATCCAGTACATTCAGGTGCTCAGCTGACTTCATTTTATCACTGGATAACCTTGCTGAGTCTAGACCGGACCAATTGAAGCAACCCCAAATCATAACACTTCCTCCAGAAGCTTGTACAGTAGGTAATATGCATGATGGGTGCATCGCTTCATGTGCTTCCCTTCTTACCCTGATACACCCACTGCTAAATCTGGACTCATCACCCCACATGACCATTTTCCATACCACAGTCTAATCTTTATGCTCCCAAATTAGTCAATTAAAATTCTTTTTATCTGATGAGCCTCACACTGATTAGGCCACACAGCTGTTTATTCCCAATCCTGTAAGTTCTCGTCACATTGTGCATGTGGAAATGCTCTTACTTCCGCTATCCAACATAGCCATGAGTTTTTATCATGTTTTTATCACCAAGAATTTTAAAGATCTCCAATCATGATCATTCAAGCTTTTAAACATTCGGGGGGTTTTTTCGATCACATTTCTTCCTCAAAGATAAGTATTTGCTTATGTAATTATGTAATTTTTTAAGGGGCCAGGCAGTATTTTCTCCTGGGCTCGGTTCACTTTCACAAGCCAACGTTTCAAAGCCTACTAAGATGTGTTTATGCGAGTCACATGTGAGTTAACGGTCCTTTCATTGGTCCTTTTCATTATGTCCCGGGGTTCTGCTCATAGCGGTCATCCATTAAGATGGATAGATTGTCCTTGTAAACCTCTGTATTTTATGTGTTTTTGAAAGTTGTTCAGAAATATCATCAGACCAAAAACTACAATGAGACATTTTGCTTCGTCTTTGGTCGGCGTTCACCACGATTCATATTGCGAGCCATTAGCAAAACGAACATGCTTTTTACATAACGCAGGTTCCCATCATGCATCGCTATACAGGTTGGTACGTTGGTCCACTGGGACGAATTGCTTTCTCATCATAAGTGAACTGCTCCAGAGCTTGTTTGAAATTGGGTGGAGACCACCTCGTTTTTTTGTAAACTCAATTGTAGTGTTTAGATAAGTCTAAAACCAAACCAAACCAAAGGAAAAAATGCACCCGGTTCTGAAAGAACGCTCTCAACAAGCCAAGTGTAGGTTCAAACATTCAAGTCCTTAACGTTAGTGGTAGATAACAATCTCCTGGAATGCCAGTGAATTGGCAGATATGACATAAATGTGCAATTTTTTAATGGTCTTAAGTTGGATGTCATATGTCATTCTGTTTAGACATGCTTGTTATTTTTAGGCTTGAAAACCATGGCAGACATTACAGTGACTCAGTTTAGGCTCTCCATATTTTCAATACTTTTCTCCTGTCCAAACGGGTGGGCAGGGAGTGTTGACATCTTGTCAAACAGTACAGAGAGACTTAGGCTGAAGTTGTGAGTCAAGAAGGAGGTGCTGTGGTGGCAGAAGGAGGGCAGGTTGCATGGATCAGGTCCATTTGTCCTGGAGATTCAGTCCAACATGGCAGCTGGGGTTTCTTGGCATAAGATACACACTCACGACCTGACTCGAATTCTAAGCACATTTAGATAGAGAGAGAGGGTGAAAATAATAAACACATCCACCTTTACTGTCAGGAAATCCTGTATGGAACAAGCCCAGGTGTCTCTGTGATACGCGTCCATCTTGTATGCGCCTAATGAGCTGCCAATATTGCGACCACCTGTTCACCTGCTCTGCATTATGATTCACAAATCATTAAGGGTTCAAAGGATTTGAAGGGATAAACTTAAATGAGGGCTTATTAATAAGCCAGTATTTATTCAGTGCTTGATACTTTATTAGCAAAGCTTACAGAGGCTGAACGGAGCCGCTGCATGTTTGCACTGGGATTACATCATCTTCCTTGGTGTGTGGAGTTGGGGCTTGTATCGGGGATCACCTAAAGGCCAAGGAAAAAGCCAATTTTAAAGTAATTTTGGGAATTATTTATAAGGAAATATAACTTCCTTTGTGTGAATTGACATGTAATACCTACAGTGGCGCTTTAAAGTTTGTGAACCCTTTCGAATTTTCTATCGATCTGCATAAATATCACCTCAAACGTCATCAAACTTTCACACGTATCCTAAAAGCAGACAAAGAGAACCCAATAATACATATCTACGAGTGGCGAAAGTATGTGAACCTCTAGGATTAGCAGTTCATTTGAAGGTGAAATTAGAGTCAGGGTGTTTCAATCAATGGGATAATAATCAGGTGTGAGTGAGCGCCCTGTTTTATTTCAAGAACAAGGATCTATCAGAGTCTGATCTTCACAACATGTTTGTGGAAGTGTATTCATGGCAAGGAGATTTCTGAGAAACTCAGTAAAAAGAGTTGGACTCTTTGTCAATCCACAGTTAGATAGATTGTGTACAAATGAAGACCGTTGTTACCTTCCCCAGGAGTGAAGACCAACAAAGATCACTCCAAGCGCAAGACGTGTAATAGTCCGCGAGGTCACAAAGGAACCCAGAATAACTTCTAAACAACTAAAGCCCTCTTCCACATTGGCTAATGTTAATGTTCTTGAGTCTACCATACAGAGAACATTGAACAACAATGGTGTGCATGGCAGTGTTGGAAAGAGAAAACCACTGCACTCCAAAAAGAACATTGCTGTCCGTCTGCAGTTTGCTAAAGATAATGTGGACAAGCCAGAATGCTACTGGAATAATATTTTGTGGATTGATGAGATAAAAATAATATTTTTGGTCTAAATGAGAAGCGTTATTTTTTGAGAAAAGAGAAGACTGCATTCCAGCATAAGCACCTTATTCCATCTGTGAAACATGGTGGTGGTAGAATCATGGTTTGGGTTGATTTTGCTGCATCTGGGATAGGACGACTTCTAAAGGAAAATGTCAGGACATCTGTCTGTAGACTGAATCTCAAGAGAAAATGGGTCCTGAAGCAAGACAGCAACCCTAGGCACACAAGTCGTTCTACTAAGAATGGTTGAAGAAGAATAAAGTGAATGTTTTGGACTGGTCAAGTCAAAGTTCTGACCTTAATCCAATAGAAATGTTATGGAAATACCTGAAGCAAGCAGGTCATGTCAGGAGACCCACCAACATCCCAAATTTGAAGCTGTTCTGTACTGAGAAATGGGCTAAAATGGCTCCAAGTCGATGTGCAGGACCGATCAACAGTTATGGGAAATGTTTAGTTGCAGTTATTGCTGCACAACAGGGTCAAACCAGGTACTGATTACAAAGTTCGCATACTTTTGCCACTCAAAGATATGTCCTATTAGATTATGTCCCTCAATAAATAAATCACCAAGTATTACATTTGTATCTCATTTGTTTAATTTGGTTCTCTTGGTCTACTTTTAGGACTGATGATGTTTTAGTTAATATTTATGTAGATATATAGAAAATTCTATAGGGTTCACAAACTTTCAAGCTCCACTGTATGTCTGGTTGCACTTTGACCTGTACAGGTCTTGCACAATAAATCTGGGAAAAGTTTTGTGGCTTAGAAAAAAGTGAAAAAAACCACCTTCTCTGAATTTTGGAGCTCATTAAATGTGAAGGACGAATGTGAGAAGTGAAAGTCTGTAGAAGCTGGGCTCTCTGGAATGGCACGCTAATCAAAGAATTGTCCCGAAAGAAGGCTGAAATCTTCCAGCTATTTCCTTCATTACCTCATCCACTTAAGTTCAAGTTTAGAAATTGTTGCCTAATTCCTCCAGCCAGTAAATCTCTTGCAGTTGCAGTATCTAATTAGATGATTTCAGTGCTGCTCAACCTATCAGTCTTGGAGAAAGAGGATTAATCACAAGCCTGGCTGAATCCTTAAATGAAACCGTTTCAATCTAGAATAATTGATTAAGTTTGATGTGCATCTACTTTTTCCTGCAAGGTCAGTGTTGCGTTTGATCCAACAGCAAAACTAGAGGCAGTGTTATGGATGCTACATGGATGGTCCATGTCTAAAAACATATATAGATGGATCATATCCTATTAGGAGGTATCTACTGGAGAAGCCATTTATAATAATCTTTATAGGGCATTCCTAGTCACCTGCCTCTCTTTCATTACAGAGATGGCAAAAATTCTTGCACATCGTAGGTGAAATTTTCTCAGATTTATGCAAATGAGCCAATATTTGCATCTTGATTGGGTAGCTTGTGTTTTGTCATGTGAACAGAGATGGTCAAGCCAGACAGAAGTGTTAGGAAATATAACTTTTTTTTCTAATGGCAAGTGATTATATTGGGTACAGATCAAATTTATCCATCCATCCATCCATCCATCCATCCATCCATCCATCCATTTTCCATACCACTTATCCTACACATGGGCAGCCTGGAGCCTATCCCAGGGAACTTGGAGCACAACCCATCTTAGGATGCTAACCCATTGCAGGGCTCAATCGCACAAACATTCACACTCTAGAGACAAATCAGCCTAGAGCACATGTCCTTGGGCTGGGGGAGGAAACCGGACTACTCGGAGGAAACCCCTAAAGCACCGGGAAAACATGTCAGCTCCAAACAGACAGGGTGGAGGTAGGATTCGAGTCCCCAATACTGCAGTTGCATGGCAAATGTGTGAAACACTAAACCCCTAGGCTCAAATTGAAAACAAGAAGAAACTGCATTGGTTTAAACTGTTAATTCATTTAATACATTTAGCAGGAGACAAATACATTGGTAAAACAACAACAAAACACTTTGAATACATTTGGAATTGAACATGTTTATAAAACATGAATGAAAATATCCAAAACCTAAGTAGAGCCAGCTTGTTCTGACCTTCATTTCACTGCGGATCAAATCTAGGGTACAAATCTGGACAGCTAAACTTGGATTTATTTATTTATTTGGAGGAGGTCAATTGTACGTGAAGAAAGCATTTCATTCCAGTGCAATTTGAATTTGACTTTTGGGCTGCGTTGTCTGATCGTACTCCCTGAACCCCAGAGGGGGAGGAGGAGGAGGAATGAGAGCTTCTTTCAGATTTATTTCAAAGGAAATGATGGGTTAGGAGGGCACTCGTACTGCTGTCCATACAGCACCTGTAAAGAAATGCAGCACATATGACACTCCATCTGCCACAGAGCACAGATCCTCCTACATCCAGAGTTAGTGTGGACTCCTATGTGTGTTGATCCTGGGGTTTTACTCTTGATCGAATGTGAATGAGTTCCTCAGTGTGACCATGCATAATCTATCTGCTAAAACCCAGAGTTCTCTCTCTCTCTCTCTCTCTCTCTCTCTCTCACTCTCAACCACCCACCTCTTTCTCTTCCACTTTCTCTTTAACCTTCTCCTTCCTTAAGTAAATTATTGCAATGTAGCAAATGGATTACTCAAGAAAGAAATGCCTTAAATATGTTTTGGGATGTGTCGCACTCAGAGGTCCGGATTGGTTGATCAAGAGGGATTACCACTGGATGAATTAAGGTTTTGTGTGGTGCATGCTCGGTATTGTCGATTCACAACATCGAGCTGTGGAAAACAGGAAACCGATCGAAAATCATGAACTCTTTTAAAGCACTGACGCTAAACAATATATTACCGTGTGAGAGAATAATACACACCATGACAAATAATGTATTAAATTCTAGTTCTATGTCGGAATACTTCTTTGATATTCTGGACCGCATCATTCTTATTATGCCATCAATTCGATCTTGAGATATAAAGTATTTCTTGACACAGAGTTTCACTGTCATACTCTTGACACATTGTTTTTGCGGCTGTGTGTCAAGACTTGCATTGCAATATATGTTTACAGTCATTAGGACTTAATTGGTTATGGTTTTCAGTCTAAACTATCCATAACAAGTGAATTTCAGTTGACCTAGCAAGAACATCAGGGTCTCCGTGGATTGTTGTCGGACTTAGCAAATGACGATGCAGGAAGAGGGAGAGGAAAGATGCTTTGCAGGCCTTTGCAGAGTATCTTTTCTCACCAGTGCCAGATCAGGAAACCATACAATGGATGAGCTGGAGCTACAGATTGGAACGGATCGTTTTATTTGAGACTGTTGCATGATGACAATAACCAAAACCTGGCTTCACATGCAAGTCCCAATTCTACAGTTCAGCTAGCAGGCTGCACAATATATTGGCAGGACAGGATCAGAGATTCAGGTAGGAGAAGAAGAGGTGGACTTTGCGTCCACGTTCACAATGAATGGCAATTTATTGTTCGCAATAACAGGAACATCATAGACAGGTATTGTTCTCCAGACTTGGACGTGATGTCGGTTATATGTAGGCCTTTTTACTTACCACGGGAGCTAACAATAGTGACAGTGAGCGCTGTTTACATTCCATTAGATGCAAATGTTAGTGTAGCTCTTACTCAATTACTCAGCATCGTAAACAAACACCAACAGACTCATCCAGATGGAGTGTACAACATAACGGGTGATTTAATCAAGAGTACTTGAAGACAGTATTCTGTGAATTTACCCAATATGTAAAGTGCACTACAAGGGGGAACAATACACTCGACCATGTGTATTCTAATATAAAGCACGCCTACAGATCCATTCCCCTCCCCCAGTTAGGATTGTCAGACCACCGTTCACTGCTCCTGCATACGCCCCATTCAGGAGGAAAACAAAGCCGCAAATGAAGATCATAAAAACCTGGCCAAAGGGAGCTCTCTCTAAATTGCAGGACTGCTTTGAATGTACAGAATTGGAGGTATTTGTACAGCAGGACTTGGAGGAATACACAGAAACTGTTTTGTTCTACATTAAAAACTGTACAGACAAATTCTTAACCAGACAAATTCTTAACCAGAAACCCTGGATGACAAGTGAGATACATTCTTACATTCTCCACCTTCAGGTCTGGTGATGAGGCCTGCACAACACTGCTAGAACCAACATGAGGAGAGGCATTAAACACACCAAGAAGGCCTACCAGAGGAATAATTCATTTCACAGACAACAACCCAAGGAGGGTGCGGCAAGGAATAGCGTGCACCACCAATTACAAGAACAACTCCAGCAGTGTTTACGCTGATGCCTCATTGGAGGAGGAACTAAACCATTTCTTTGCCTGTTTTGAGGTCAGTAAGCCCGTCACAAACCCACTGCCTCCATCTACCCCCAGCACCGACCATGTCATCCTACAAGATCATGAGATGGGACGGATCCGTAATTACAAAGAAGACCACTGGCTATGACCGAGTATCTGGTAAGGTACTCAAAGCCTGTGACGACCAGCTCGGGGTCTTCACAAATATTTTCAACGTTTCTCTTACATTAGCCACCATCCCACTCTGCTGACCGAGACTGGTCTCACAGCACATCAAATCCAGCCTCCCATTCACCTTTGACCTACATCAGTTTGCGTGTAAACCAAACAGGTCTACGGATGAAACTTTCACCCTAGCCCTTCATACCTCACTGCGTAACCTTGTATTCAGGGGGACCTATGTAAGGATTCTCTTCATAGATTACAGCTTGACACTAGAAAGCAAACTAGCTAAACTGGACTTTTCTCCTCCTATCTGTAGCTGGATAAAGGACTTCCTCACAAACTGTCCACAATCTGTTAAGCTAGGCTCCTACCTCTCTTCTACCATCATGCTCTGCACCAGCTCTCCACAAGGCTGTGTGCTGAGTCCTCGACTCTATTCCTTCACATATGGCTGTACTTCTTCTCATCCCTCCAACACCATCATTAAGTTTGCGGATGACCCTACAGTTATCGTACTTATCACAGGAGGGGATGAGTCAGCCTATGGGGATGAGATCCAGAAATGGAAGTGTGGCGTTCATGTCACAAATTGATGCTGAATACCAATAAAACAAAAGAGCTCATTCTGGACTTCAGGAGACGTAGTGCAGACCCGGCCCCACCCTGCATCAACGAGGACCATGTGGAAAGAGTTCACACTTTAAAAATTTTTCGGGAGCCCATATCCGATGACCTCTCTTGGTCTGCCAACGACTCAGATATCGCCAAAAAGGCACATCAGCGACTTCACTTCCTGAGAGTGCTCAGGAAATACAACCTGGAGTGTAAGCTGTTGGTGGCCTTTTACCGCTCTACCATCGAGAGTGTGCTGGCGTATTGCATTTCAGTGTGGTACTCCGAGAGCACAGCAGCAGACAAGAGAGCTTTCCAAAGAATAATTAACATAGACCAAAAAAAAATAAAAAATCACTGGCTGCTCACTAACCCTCCCTGGAAAATACTGCCTGCTCCTGCTATCTCAGTAGGGCCAAAACTATCATCAGAGGCACAATCACCAAAATTCCGTCGCTGTCCAAATACTTATGAACCGGACTGTAGATTCAGCATGATTTACTCATTAGGAATTAAACTTTCACAGACGCCGAACCTGTTAATTCATGTTTCTTTTCTGCATATATACAGTAGATACTGCTTTCTAGCATCTTTACATCTCTGTTGATCCATTTCTCTGTGAACAGGATATTTTAAGCAATGTGTCCTTATTGAAAATGGATTTATGCAAGATGCTGTTCTTATTCATTTGACATCCTTTCATTTCATGTCATGGCTGCCATCATGGTTTTAATTTCCGGTTTTCTACGCTGCGAAGGAAGTTTACATAAAGCCTCAGTGGCAATTCAGTATTTACCATTTGGAAAAAAATACGCTTAATATTTCATATTTCTTAATAATTCCCCAGAGATGCTTATTATATTTACTTTCTGGCTGTTTTTGTATTTTATTTATTTATAACAGGGAAGAATGTAATATAGAAAATATTGGGTGGGGGGTCAACTATTTTTGTGATGCTGACATGATAAAATGTCATTTGAGCATTAAAGATGATATTGTTCTTATATTGTTGTAAAATATCAATTCATCAATCGGTCATTCTTCTTTCGGCTGCTCCCGTTATGGGTCACCACGGCAGATCGTTGATTCCGCATACTTGAAAAAGCTAGCATTTTACAATAGCACAAAGCGATCCGTCCTCTCCAGATACCGATCGTCGCATGCTGGTAATGCATTCGCCGATCTCGTCTCACTGACCTGTGTGGAAGTAGCAGGGAAATAGGCGAACTGATGATCCATTATGTAAGCCCAACTCACTATTTATCAACCCTTTTGCTATTTATTTTGACCCAGCTGTGAATCCATGAATGCGAAATTTGCTTTTTAACAGAAATGTCACAACTGTGGGGGCCTTGTTAAAGCATGTTGTGAAATCACTCTAAAGAACGTATGCTGCCTTGAGTCTGACCCGTTCAGATTGAAACAGTGACAAGGGACAACCTTCAGAATGAAGGCGTTCTGTGCATACAGCGGTGCGCGTTAGGGTGGAATGAAGATGACATTTTTCAGACAAAGACGTGGTTTAGACTCATCTGTGATTCGTTTTTATTACAAAATACTTAGTATAACATAACATTTCATTTATTTACTATTGACGAACATATGGGGCGTACGGGGGCTTAGTGGTTAGCACGGTCGCCTCACACCTCCTGGGTCGGGGGGTTCGATACCCACCGTGGCCCTGTGTGTGTTGAGTTTGAATGTTCTCCCCGTGCTGCAGGGGTTTCCTCCGGGTACTTCGGTTTCCTCCCCCAGTACAAAGACATGCACGGTAGGTTGATTGGTGTGTCTAAATTGTCCGTAGTGTATGAATGTGTGTGTGAGTGTGTGTGTGATTGTGTCCTGCAATGGACTGGCACCCTGTCCAGGGTGTACCCCGCCTCGTGCCCGATGCTCCCTGGGATAGGCTCCAGGTTCCCCTGCGACCCTGAAAAGGAGTAAGCGGTAGAAGATGGATAGATGGATGGATGGATGGATGATGAGCATATGAAAGATTTTTTTCCCCTCTTTTATGTATAACTGCATTATATATGGAACAAAACACTTGCGTGTATACTATCCTAACAAAAGGTTCAATGATTGGGTTCTAAAATGTGGCCAATCCAAAGTTGATTACACACAGTTCCATTATCCTCTTCCATGTGTAAATGGTTACTATAGATCTGATGACACATAGGGGAGAAAACATTAAGATTAATTAAAGACCTTGCAACTGGAGCTGCTGCCAGAGCTGCTGTTACGGCAAATTAATCAACACTTTCTGACTATATACGTAGGAATCAAGCATTCAACAAGGCTGTGGCATGGAAATTGATTTGTGCCTGCTAATCACACATTTCATTCAGCCTCTTCTATATGTGAAAAACAGTCTAACACTCGCAAGCTTCTGTTAATAGGCTCCAGCTGCGCTTGGTTTCTGGATTTGCTTTTAAATATACAATTTTATTGCGTACAATATTAACTGTTACAAATGGTAGCTAAATCTATACTTTCAAGATCCATCATGAGCTAAGCATAATGTATATATATGTATATATATATATATATATATATATATATATATATATATATATATATATATATATATATATATTTTAAACTACACCCAATGCGTAGGACAAATTTTTAATATCCCACATGTAGTCAGACCTATAATGAGATTAAAGCCTGGGGAATGTTGTGTGTACGTCCTGGCAATTTATGATACATTGTGCTGTAGATTGAGAGTAGACAGCGCGAGAAGGTCCTGCAGAGTAAATGCTTACATTTCATTTCTACTGAGGATTGACATTACAGTGCTAATCAGCTGGAGAGAATATTGGTGTTGGGCTGCTCTGATTGAATTATCTTTCATATTCAAATGATAATTTTTTTTCTTCCCTGCCACAAATTGCTTTGTTAAATTGATTGGAAATGATCTTGGACAGTTCTGGTAATATAAACTTTGCTGATAATATAAATAGTGGACGGGTTCACTTCTCTGGTCCAATCGAAGCAGCAACCACTGAAATGAAACAACTTTTATAGGTTTAAGCAGTATAAATTTGATTAAAGCACTCATTCCACTGAAAAACTGTCCCAAGACGGTTCCAGAACTTTGCTTCATTTACTGTTGTCCATTTAATGCATTTTATTCATGAGCTGCGTAGACCGCTCATCTCAGAACACCTTATATTGAGCGCCGTCACAGGATTATGGTACATTTTTTTCTTTTCATGTGTAAGTGATGAGTAGATTACATTGTCTTGTTGCTAATATGGGTTGGAAAATGAGACCTGTTGTAATGTAATGAGGACCGTGTTTGTTCTCACTTTCTGAAACGAGGAGACGATTCACAACCCCGTACATTTTAAATTTTGTTGAAATACTAATTGTCTTAATTATTTTAAGAAAAACATTTTGCTATTAGATAGATATGAGCCAATATATCATTCATTTGGTCGCCTTTCTTGATGTTGCGCAACCCTAGGGCAGCAAGCTCACTGCCCCTTTTAACTCCATAGAGTTATTATTGCACCTAGTGGTCAAAAATAGGAACTGCAAAAAGCACTAATAGAAACCTAATTGGGAAGGAATCATGTTGCCCCTCAGCCTTAATGGAAAAACAGCAGGCAGGACAGTTAATAGCAGTGCTGACAGTGTAGCAGGTATTTTTTTTGTGTGTGTGTGTGTGTGTTTTTTTTCACCGTGAGCAGCTCAAGCAGCGTGGCAAAAAAAAAAAATTGACACGACGCCAATACTCCCACTGATTATCCGCCGATACATCGGTGCATCTCTAATGGCAATGGTAAGAAGAGAGATTATGGAAGGAGATTGTGGAGTGGATTAAATCCCTATATTAGAAATGTGTGTGCACCATGATTTTTTTTTTCTATTTTTTTTTCTATTTTTTTTGCATCGTTCTACTATAAGCAGACATTTATTTCACATTTATGGAAGGAGTCTCCAGTGTCAGCACTTTCCTTTCTAATAGTAAATTTACAGACACGGGAGAACCTTAAGTGCCTAGAAAAGCGATATATAAATCTAAGGAATTGTCACGACAGAGGAAATTGGACTTCTGGTAATACTGTAAAAAAACAAAAACTTTTTATAGCTACTATAACATGATTATTACATGAACTAACTTGTTTCATCGACGTTTTACGTCATTAAATGTAACTACCAATGGGTAAAAAGTATGCTGTAATAATTGGAAAATTGTGGTGGTGTAGGAAGAATAAAAAACTCTGGGATTTGGGAATAGTCCGGGTCCGCTTCAAAACGGTCCACGTCACACCACAACATAATCATTGATTCATTTCTCCATAACAGCGCACTGTTTCATGTTTAATTAATTGCTTAATTAAACTTTATTGATTCATGAGATGTGATTCTAGCACTTCAATTATGGCTTTCAGAAGGTTAGGACAATACTGTGCTAGCAGTGTTGGCAAATAATGATTAGCTGACATTTTCTTTTCCCCAGGATTTCCTGTACTTTGTCATACCAGAATGCCTTCTTCGTCCCTTTCTTTACCCACACTTTCATCTGCATGCTGGTTTATTATCCTTCCTTTCAGCCGTGACAGTCCCTCTGCATTTAACGCGCAGCTCTGTGGACGACTCAGTGATGTAGCCGTGTTCGAAATGCTAAAGTGAGAATGACAAAGGTCGTATGGAAAGTAAGGAACACTCCTGTGCTGCTTGCGCTGACTGATAATCAGGCTGCTTTTTTTCTTCTTTCTTCTTTCTCTGTATATACTGTACACCAGATATTTTCTAATGCCATTTCGCCAAGCCGTGCCATCACCTGTGTATCCCTGAGCTGTGTTTTTCCTCAGTGTTATGTTGTTTTGCCCAATTTGTTTGATTGAACCTTCACCCACATGTCTTCCTGCCACTAATATCTGTTGACTGTTTTCGATTCGTGTCTGTTCAATTTAATCAATTTAATTCTGTATCTTGTAATTCGAAGGTAGAAATGATTTGATAATGATTTGATAATGACAGTTTTTACATGCTTATTGATTAAGTTGTTTGTGTGAATACTCATAATTCAGGTATTTATTATATTATTATTATTATTATTATTATTATTATTATTATTATTATTATTATTATTATTATTATTTATTTATTTTAACCCATAGTGCTTGTTTATTGTTGTTCATTTCACTCTCTACTTATCTACCACTTGCAATGTAGTCTGTTATTAAACTCTCCAAAATGAATCATTTGAAAATCATACCTCTCTCATATTTTCTATTTGGTATGCCTGAGACATGGTTCTTTTTATTAGTTTTTTTCAGTAGCGTTTTTATTTTTTTTTATTATTTTTTTTTATTCTTTGTTGGACACAATTTATAGATCCTGATCAAGTTAAAAAGATGCAGTGAATGAGGGGCTTCAAATAGTAAAGATCAGGAATACAATGAAGCTTGTACTGAATCTTGAAGTTTCCAGTCACCTGCTGAGAACTACAAGAAGCAACAAGATCAATCTTGATTCTTCTCCTGACTTTTAATCTCGAACGTATCATGGAATGTTCTCACGCTGGCTCGGATTCTGTGTCTCGTTCATGGATTCCTTAAGTTTATAATTGCATTTCAGGGGCCTGATTTATTTAGATCCTAAATAATGAGTGCTAATATGGATAAATTGTGCGCACAAATAGTGGGCATTAATATTATTATACATTATTGTGATTATTATACATAGTGGGCATTATCACATTGTTATATTATTGAAATGATTATAATTATTATAAATACTAGACATGATCACATTATTATCTTGTTAATATTGCAAGGAATCATTGTGTGAATTCCCACAGATGAAAAGTCAGGGCAAGGAAATTATTGTGGCTGAAACGTTGTGAAGTCCAAGACAAATCAGACCAGGACTAGCCAAGACTGAGTCAAGAACGAGTCTTAACGGGGTCGAGGCCAAGTCAAGCTCGAGTCTAAATGAAAGGGAGTCAGAGTCAAGATTGAGAGAGTGATGACCCATGACCAAGACAAGTACAAATGTCAATAAATCCTAGACTAAGGCCGAGTCTGTGGCGCAGGTGGTAGAGCGGGTTGTACACTAATCGTGAGGTTGGTGGTTCAATTCCCTGCCCACTTGACTCCACATACCGAAGTGTCCTTGGGCAAGACACTGAACCCCAAGTTGCTCCAGATAGCAAGTTAGCACCATGCATGGCAGCTCTGCTACCATTGACACATAGACACAGTGTAAAGCGCTTTGAATAAAAGTGCTATATAAGTGTAAGCCATTTACAGCGTCAATACAGAAAGTCTACAATACAGAGAGTCTAGAAGACTAGACTCCAAATTCTTAAAACCTATACAGTTATGGTCAACTGTATCAAAGACAAATCAATAAAAAGTGAAAACCCTAGACAAATCAATAAAAAGTGAAAACCCTAGACAAATCAGTAAAAAGTGAAAACCCTAGACAAATCAGTAAAAAGTGAAAACCCTAGACAAATCAATAAAAAGTGAAAACCCTAGACAAATCAATAAAAAGTGAAAACCCTAGACAAATCAGTAAAAAGTGAAAACCCTAGACAAATCAATAAAAAGTGAAAACCCTAGACAAATCAGTAAAAAGTGAAAACCCTAGACAAATCAATAAAAAGTGAAAACCCTAGACAAATCAGTAAAAAGTGAAAACCCTAGACAAATCAATAAAAAGTGAAAACCCTAGACAAATCAATAAAAAGTGAAAACCCTAGACAAATCAATAAAAAGTGAAACAGTGCAGTTTTTTATTTTTATTTTTTATTTTATTAAAAAAAAAAAGCATCTGTAATATCATTTAACACATTTATGGCTGCTGTAATTGTGCTATGTTTCTTCCTGAAGCCTGATGGATGCATTCATAAAATGGAATTTGTGTACAGAAACGCCTTAAGCTGCTCACTAACAAGAGTTTCAAGGATTTTCGCCAACAGTGACAGCTCTGAGATTGGCCTAGAATTGTTTAAAAGTGTAGGATCTCCATCAATATACAAAGGTAGGACAAATGCGGACTTCCAGATCCTGGGAATTTCATTACATTCCAGTGTAAGATTAAATAGATAGGCAAGAGGTTTGGCTATAAAACCCACAGATGCTTTAAAAAAAAAAAAAGCAGGGATCAAGAAGATCAGGACCTGCAGGTTTGCTCTGATCTAAGTATGTAAAGGCTTTGTGTACCTCTTGAATTGAGAATGGCGATAAACTGAAACATTGACCAGCTCTTATTGGTTCAGTCATCCATGGTCACACGTAGACAGAAGAAACGGAATCAAATAACTTACCAGACAATACGAAGTGCTTATTAAAACAATTCAGCATTTCAGTTTTTTCATATACAGAAATTAAGTCTTTAATGATACATGCTGGTAATCTATTGGCATTGGTATTGCTTAAAATAGAATTAATAGCCTTCCAAAACCTTCCATTCAGATGTTTTGTAGTGATAGACCAAAAGTATTCAGACTTAGTCTTCCTGAGAAGAGAAGAACACTTATTTCAAAGCTGCCTAAAGAGGATCTAGTCAGTATTAGAACCTGATTTCCTTGCCTTAGCCCAGGCCAAGTTGCGCTCTTGAATAAGACAAGACAGCTCGGGAAGAGAACCATGGATTATAACGGCCTTTAACTCTGGACTTGAAAGGGTCATGTTTGTACATAATCTATAAGACGCTATCCTGAAAAAAAAATAAAAATAAATCCACACCAGGAATAAGCACAATACTGTTAAAATAAGTCATGTAAACAAAAAAAAAAAGCTTGCTCATTAAAACTCTGTAGATTTCTCTTGTGAATAAAATGTGGTTTTGTCTCGAGGAACTTCTAACAGCAACAACAGCACAATGGTTACTTAAATCATTACAGATTACACCAACAGCAGAGAACTTATGCGGCACAATATCAAATCAATTAGAGTAGATTTCTCTGGACATTGGATGGGTGGGTGGGTGGATCTGGTGAATTAATGAGCTGGGTAAGATTCATAGAATCAAAATACATTAGAAAATTCTCAGAGGCTGCTTTTAACCAACACCAGTTCAGATCCCCGTTCAAAATCATTTCAGTGTAGAGAAGTTTAGACATCAGGTGCATGACTGAGTAAAGTGCATCACTGAGGGCTGAGGGGGGTCTATAACAGGCCACCACAATTATAAAGAATCCTTTACAAACGTCAAGATTCAAAGCTAGAAATTTCAACTGTTTATTGATGGATTCAGATATAACTACGTTAAGAAGAAATTGACAGTTTACATAAAAAGCCACACCACCACCCTTCTAATCTCTGTCCATGCCATACACATTGTGACCAGTTATACATATACCCTTATCAAGAACAAACTTGCCAAGCCAAGTTTCAGACAGCACAATGACATCAGCATTTGTTGTTTTATCCCAGATCCTAATTCCATCTATTTCGCACAGTTAGGTGAAAAACCCCAAAGCCAGTTCTAGATTTAAAATCAGAGAGTGTTTGAAGACAATGCAAACCTGTGTCTGGGTTAGGTTGCACATTTCCAGATATCAACAACAGTATCATAAATAGGCACCTCAATTTCACAACATTGCATGAAGATGATGCGATTTTTTTTTTTTTGGAACCCATGCGGCAAGTTTAACCAGGGAGTTCCTTGACAATACGAAACAGTCGTATTGGTCCAGGAGGCTTGAGTAACAAGAAAAGTTGATAATATTCACATCCTGACATAATCGCATTGGTACATGAGCCAATGAACCTAGCAATAAAAAAAAAACAAGTTCCCGAAGACGGAATGTCTACTGTAGAGGAGAGTAAGTACATTGTCAGATTTATTTCCCCAGTGACAATTGTTTTCGCCTGGGTTCACCAAAATCAGTATGCCGAGTAGCACATCATGCGCTGTCATCTTTTCAGAAGGAATGGAAATGAATGTAAGAATCCGTTTGTATGAAGACGGAGCCGTTTACAGCCAGAGAGTCAGGTCGATTTGAAGACGTTGCAGTTAAGACCCGACACTCTGCGAAGGGAACTGGGGATTCGGTCCAGGCCTGCCAGAACAGGGAAACAGGGAAAGTGCGACTCCAGTACACTCCAGGTGAAGTGTTTCTCCGGTTCAGTCCGTGTAAAGTGATTTTCCTGTACCGCTGTAAAATGGAAGGATCGAAACAAAAAAAGTGCAATAAAATTCTCAAGGTTGAAATGGGTCTTCTTTTACAACAGCAAAAACAAACAGTTTGCTATACAAGATCGATTGTGGAAACATTCATAAGTGGATTAAAAAACAAACAAACAAAAAAAAAACCACTACAATGACATTTACAACGCCGCACTCATCACCGAACACTTCACAGACAAACAATTTGACATGCTGGATGTGCGGCCATCTTGGCGACCAGCTGATAACACACGCATCCACACACAGCCGTAATACCTACAGCCATATAGTTACAAAACCATTAAACAAAATGTTAACTGGAACTAACCGACATTACACAACATCTAAACAAACCCTGTAACGTAGAGGACGAGCGTCCTACATCACACTTTGGGTCATGCCACATCACATCACACCACGTCATTACTGATTACTCTCCTATAATAGCATGCCTTGTCATGTTTAATTTCTCATTTAAATGCTTATTTAATGGTATAGTTTGGTCTCCAGATGGGTGGAAACATCGTTCCACAGGCATGCTCTCTCCGGATGTAAATCGCTCACACAATCTGCATTCCCAAAGTGACTTTCAGGCTTAGTAAATTGTATTGCCGGTGCAACACCAATCAATTTGCATCGCCCTGTATTTTGTACCTTTAGCTAGACCCTGTTGTTCAATCAACTTGCATGTTTTTCAGTCTGTACACAATTTTTTTTTTTTTTTTTTTTACACACGCATTCCTTTTGTAAGACCTTTTTGTAAGGACCCAGGAGCTACTCCTAATATCCAGATCTCTGTGAAATCCTTAATAACCACACTCAGCATTTCCACCTGCTGCTTTCGACTCCTAATCATTACAGGATGTATCAGCTGTTTCCTTTTAAATTGCTTCGGTCTTCTCACATTACTTCGAGTCAGCAGTCTTGAACTCATTTATATAAGCACTTTTTCGAACAAATCCTACAGTACTGGAGCCTGAGAGCTATAAATGCCTGAATCATGTACCTTTTATACTAGGCTTTATAATAAACAATTGTTTCCGGATGCATTCATAAAGGTCAAAGTCAACGTGTAGAGCTATAAAAGGTCCGGTACTTTTAAAAAAGTGTCAGAAAGATTTATGGTACAGGAACGAAATATGAGCATTGCCACCAGGAGTTGTGTGACGAATGACTTCAAGAAATGACTTCTACTAAAGGGCACAGACACAGTACCATACATCATCTATAGATCATTTCTAATTTTGCAAATAAGCTGTACAACTTAATCCCGTTGCCATTTTCAGTCCCGTGACGCAGCCTTAGTAAATAGCACTCGATCATTAACACCTAATCTCCATCTGCACGTTTGTTTGATTAGAAAACAACTAAAAGCTCACAGAGGTGACGTAAAGCCTTATGTGCCTATAACAGCTGATCTGATTGACCTTTTCGAGTGGTGCAGACTGCAGTGCTATGTTCAGGATGCTGACACAGGCAGAAGAACAAAGCCAGCTCCCAGCTCTCCGTATTAGCTCAAATACCCAAGAAGAGGTGAAAGGCAAGAGCCATGGATTTGCTGCAGGATGAAATGACACAACAAGTAGATGCTGGAGAACTAAAGCGTCTGGATGTCTTAATAGTGGTTAGAGCTCTAATCTGATTATGACCTTAAAATATGGCTTTTAAAAGGATGAACACTTGAGTATGACTTTCCCCCCTACTATATCAGTCCCAGTTATATTATATTTACAAATATTTATAATACATAATGTTAAAATACATTTTAAAGACATGGGTAATGGTGATCTTACGAACAAAACACAGCAAAGTGTCTGAAACCCTAAAACAATATGACAAAATCCAGTGTTCGGTAATTATTGTAATGTTCACACACACACACACACACACACACACACACACACACATATATATATATATATATATATATATATATATATATATATATATATATATATATATATATATATATATATATTATATATATATATATATATATATATATATATATATATATATATATATATATATATATATATATATATATATATATATATATATATATATATATATATAACCCTTCCACTATGCAATGTACTGTAGTCTCTTAACAGTATGCTTTAGTTGCTAAGCTACAAAACAGACAAAGATTAGGGCACTCCGATTGGCTTAAGTGGTGATTTTATTGGTTCAAAATTTGGTGCATTCATTCAGAATTCAATGATTGTGATGCAATCACAGTTGGGTGCACATTAAGGATTTTTACAGCGGCTTAGGGTTTTGGAATTGGGGATGTAAATAACCATGGTCTCTGGAAACATAATATTTTCATAAAGTACCCAACATATGGCTTAGACCACTGATCATAACTAAAGAAGTTGCCAAACAATCATATAACTTGGAGTAAAAGGAAAATTTAGATACATTTGATTCCTACTAAACCAGATTTTAAGGTTTTAAGAACAATTGCTATACAGTACACCTTAGTCATTCTTGGAATTTCTAACTGTAAAGCTTGCCAGCTTCAAAGAGTGTTCTGGGAGAATAACCAGCATTCTAATAACACGGCTGGCATGGCGTGGTTCAAGTTTCCACATCACTGAAATCCCTCAAGATTAATTCCAACCACAATAAGTCATTCTTGCACTGATTGTTACACTAAAGAGACAGCATTACGCTCTGCTGAACTTTTTTGCTAATGTCTTCAGTGTGAACTTGTCGGTGTATTATGGTGGAAAAAATCAGTGACAAAGGATCATCATGATGTTGGGAGTCAAACAGACAGTTCCTGCCTGAGGAGCACAGGAGTTGAACTCCACATGGATGGCAGCTCATCAGCTGAAACTTAAACCTAGCAAAACTGAGCATCCTGTTGATGCATCCCCATGTGAATATCTTGTGATCTCCCTGAGCAACTCTCAGATCTGATCATCTGTCACTGTACACAACCTTGGGGTAACCATGGACAAACGTCTCAACTCACATCGCTAAACTGACTCGGTCATGCTGGTTTCTCCTTGACAACATTAGAGGGATCCAGTCATATTTATCCACAGAGGTGAGTCATTTTGAGACTGGACTACTGCAGTTCACTCCTGCCAGGTCTGCCTCTGCATGCCATCCAACCTCTGCAACTAATCCAGAACGCAGCTGTGCGAGTTGTTTGAAACCCCCAATTTCTTTCACACTACCCCATTGCTATGCTCCCTCCACTGGCTTCCTGTAATGACCTGTTAAAACACTCATGCCATCCGACAAAGCCAAAATGGACATAAAGCGCTTATCACACGCCGCTCTGTACCACACTCGCTCTGATTCTCTAGCATTGCTCGACTGACCCACCATCTCTCAGGGTACAAGGGAGACATGCATCAATGCTCCCGGCATCTTAGTGGTTGAATGAACTTCCTCTTGTTGTCCGAACAACTGACCGTCACAGACTGTCCTATTAGAATAATGATGACTAAAGACCTACCTTTGTCTTGTGACTTTGTTCATTTATATATTTATTTACATTTTGCTTATGCCTGCAGTCAGACCCAGGTGTGACAATGGCATCTTCACTGGATCTGTGGTAAATTGATAATTAAATTCCATTTATAACCATCACACAGCCAGCTCCACTGTTTGTCATGGTTGACTCCCACTCATTAGATCGCTCTGAAAACAATGTGGCCTGACAGCACACCATTATCATTAGCCACTGAGCAAATCACACACACTGCAGTTAGTGATGTTGTGTGTCAGTGCCTTAGGGTGTTTAATTCTCTGATTCAATCTGAAGAGAAAAAGGTTGTGTAAATACTATGATCCTTGGAGGGAGAAGTAAAGACAACTGTTTGGAAACAAAGAAAATCTAGGATGAGCTTGATGTGATTAAGTGTGCATATGTTTTAGTCACCAATGATAAATATGTTTTAAAAAATATACAGAAATCATTCCAATTTCTGTGTGTATATCCATACATTTCTGTAAGATAATAATCTTCTATGTTACATTTATGGCGCAAGATGCTAGTGTGTATAATTAGAGAGTTTTGCTACTAAATTATGTACACACTTGCTCCATAAATGTTCAGTGGCGCTTGAAAGTTTGTGAACCCTTTAGAATTTTCTATATGTCTGCATAAGTATTACCGCAAACATCATCAAATTTGCACACAAATCAGAAAAGCAGACAAAGAGAACCTGAATAAACAAATGAGATAAAAATATTATACTTGCACATTTATTTATTGAGGAAAATGACCCAATATTACATATAAGCTGAGCAACAATGGTGTGCATGGCAAGGTTGGAATGAAAAAAACACTGCTATACATAAAGAACATTGCTGCCTGTCCACAGTCCACTAAAGATCATGTGGACAAGCCAGAAGGCTACTGGAACAATATTTTGTGGATTGATGAGAGCAAAATAATTTTTTTGGCCTTCTAAATGAGAAGGGGTATATTTGGAGAAAAGAAAACACTGCATTCCAGCATAAGAACCTTATCCCATCTGTGAAACATGGTGGTGGTATTATAATGGTTTGGGCCAGTTTTGCTGCATCCGGGACAGGATGACATTTATATATATTTATATATAATATCTTAGTTTATTATTAGGTAGACATGCCTCAAGTCCCATACTTTTAAAAGCCAAACATGCAAAACCAGACAGCATGTTTTAGTGTGCTCATTTGAAAGACACAATCCTTCAAGGATCCAGTTAATAAATTACCTTACACATTTTTGTACATATTTGTTTACAGACAAACCTTCAGTAAATCACGGCCATGAACCCGAGTCTTTGCTCAACCAGTTATTTGTGCCCATTTTGGGTCTTTGCCCAACAGGATGTTATTGCCCCAGAGGCTTTTCCCTTCAAGGGCTTAGTTTTGTCATGGGTCTTTGCTCAGCAGGGGTTACTTCCCAACATAGGGCTTTGTGCAGTGGGTTGCTTCTGGCCATCAGGGGTCTTATCCAAATGGTCTTTATGCCCAACATGGAGCTTCTGCCAAAATGGGACGTTTGCCCAACATGAGGTTTCTGCCCAATCAGGCATACTGTATGGCAGGTGACTTCTACCAAACCAAAGGAATTCACCCATTATGGGGTTTGTGGAGCAGGTGGTTTTGTGTAGCAGGGGGCTTTGCTTAACATGGATCTTTGTCCAAATGGAACTTATGCCAAAAATGGGACTTCTGTCCAATCAGGGATGTTGAACAGTGGGTGTTTTCTGCCCAACCAGGAGCTATCACACAACACAGGGCTTCATGGAACAGGGGTTGCCCAATGGGTCTTTGCCCAAATGGGATTTATGACCAACATAGGTGTAGGACCCCAGTGCACAAGATCCTAAGCACAAGATGAGCGTAAGATCACCCATCACATAAGCCTTAAATCATGAGCCCCTGTGTTCAGACTTTGAGGAATCAAGCCAATTATAGCTCATGGCTGATTGCTGAATTCTCACTATCCTGTGAACAATGGATGACGTTGTGGCTGGCCTACAAGATGAAAGCCCTGTTCCTCAGCTGATAACTTTGGGAAAAGGGGGGTGACTCACCCAAACAATCAACATAAACAATTAACACAGGCCAGGTCCTGTGTTCTCTTACCGAGTTAACTTTCTTTATCACGCAACTCAAAAGCAAGCAGACCTCTGATGAATCCCCCATCCAGAGCAATTTCAATGCAAGTAAGCACGTCCAGGTCTCAGTCGAAGCTGGTGTATTCAATAGAGCCCTTCTAAAATTGTTGATGGTTTGTTTAGGTCAAAGCCTAAGAACAGCATAGGGTGTTAAATCTAGAAAGCCATTCATTCTCCGTTAAAGTTATTTTCACAAACTTGTGTGTGTGTTTGTGTGTTTATGTGTGAGATTATTTTCTATGTATTAGAGTAGTTTAATCAATTCTTGTCTGATTTTAATAGCAAGTGTCTCTTGTCTATATTTATGATTTATTGTCTTAAGTTGTCATATCTTGTTACTCTGCTCATAATTCATGTTTAACATCAGGATATTATCACTGGTGGCCACGGGATTAATATTTTAGCCAGATTTAAGATATATTGAGTTCAACTCATCGGTGGACGAATAGTTGATGAGCTGTTGAAATATTCACTTTGCACATTTCCCCCATTCTGAGCTCAATCTAACAAAAGGAAAAGCTACTTTGTCCCTACATAGAGCTGTGTGCAACATGTGGCTTCTGTCCATCATTGGTCTTCATCCAGATGGGACTTAGGCCCAACATGAGGCTTCTGTCCAATCAGGCATTCTGTCCAGCAGGTGACTTCTACCAAACCAGTGGCTTTCACCCAACATGGGGATTTGTGCAGCTGGTGGCTTCTGCCTGTCATGGGTGTTTGTCCAAATGAGGTTTGTGTCCAACATGTGGACTCTGCCCAGTCTGTGATTTTGCTAAATAACATTTTTCTGAGCAAATTTCTTTCATAGCCTTAAGTTGTCTGTGTTCTTTTCTTCTTTAGTCCTGCGCTGCTGTCACGACAAGACAGAGAGAGAAAGAGAGTCCTAAAGCTATTGTGAGCAAAGTGTTGACATAGTGTGGTCAGGATCAGGGCACAAAAGGTGAGAGGTACGGGGAAAAAAAATAAATAAATGCCCCCATACACCTGAAAAAGCATTTATATGAAATGTTTCAGTCAGGGACCTCAAACAGTTATGTCTTTATATATATATATATATATATATATATATATATATATATATATATATATATATATATAATTTCCATTGTTGCATATCGCATTATTTGTTTATGTATATTGAATTAGCATTGCGTGTGTTAGATATCTAGAATTGAACAAACTGAAAAACTCCGATTGTGTGCTGTTATGGGAAAGACAGAAAAATGTACATATCCTGGTCAGTTCATTAAATTAATCTTGCACACTGCACTGAAGTGTGCAGTGTAGGCCTACAAATACAAGTTAAGAATAAACTTTTATTCAGCAATGCAAGACTTCTCTTTTTATGGTTGTGTGATTTACAGATTGAGCAAAAACACTAAATGTCTGAAAGGAGAAAGAGTGCCGAGTATTCGGGTGCAAATCAGTAATTCACAGGAAAATCGTACTTGCACTCAGGAGAGCTTTTACTCTCTACTCCTCTCTCCCTGCATTTTCCTGATTCTGAAAAGATCGCATATTTTTTATTTTTATTTTTACACACAAACCTTCAGTAGTAATAGAGGCATTAAGTGGGGTCTTTGCTCAAGCAGGTGTGGCAAGAAACACATAACTGTAGCATGGAGCTTTGCACTGGTGACTTCTGTCCAACATTGGTCTTTGTCCAAATGTGGCTTATTCCCAACACTGTGCTTTTTCCAAATGGGACTCTGACCAATAGATGGCTTCTACCCAACTAGGGTCTATTAGAAAAGATGAGGCTTGGCTTTTGCCCAATATGGATCTTTGTCAAAATGGGGTTTATGAACATGTGGTTTCTGCCGATCATGGGTCTTTGTCCAAATGGGATGTATGCCCAGCATGGGGCTTCTGCCCAATCAGGAATTTTGACAAGCTTCGTCCATTTGGGGATTATTCCCAACATGGGTCTTCCCCCAAGAAGGCTTCAATCAGAAGCTTTCATAATCCCATACCTGCATTTGTTCTGATTCTGAAAAGATGTCTTGCAGATTCTTGCAAATTTGGAACCTATTTTTAGCAAAGTACCTAACCTTATTTCCATTAAAATCCATTTTCAGTATTAAGCCTGTATAAGCCTAATGTTCCCATCAGATTGAAACAGCACCTATTAGGTGTTAATATTAACGACACAGCAGTTTAGATTTTTCATGCTTTAAGTCTGTGGAGTCTGGCTCTTGGCTCTCTATTGATCCGTTCAGTTATAATTTATTGAGGAAAGTGATTTAATCATGAAACCCATTTTCTGTTATACAATTTATTTGCCTGAGGCAGTTGTTTACAATCACATTTATAGTTGCGATTGCTGAGGAAAAATAATTGTTCCAGAGCAAACCTCTGCTCTTTTCTTACCAAAAATGTTGAATTAATCACTTTAAAAAACGAAAAAAAAAAAATCGCCAACTGTCTAACTCCACCAAACTCAACAAGCTTTTTATTAAACTCTTATGTGCTTACCTTTTTAAAAACACAAAGCCTTAATTATCCACTTGCTTGAAACAAGCGGAAAGAGAACCCAATGGTTCTCCTCTAAAGGATTTACAGACGAAGCTAGCTAAATAAATTAGCCTTTGGTCTGAAGGATGAAATGAGGTTGAAACATTTTAAATGATGCTCCATCCAATCCAAGCAGAGTTCTGTAATATCCTGCAACTAATCCTCTATTATAATAATAGATAATTTGCCAGACACTTAGTGTGTATGCACACACAGCTAACCTCACCATTCTCCTCTTGCTTTTATAGATCTATTTTCTACAGTCCCAGTCGAGGATGTCTGAGGTTGTACGTTTTATAATTGTTTCTAATCTGGAGGTTATTTATCACCAGTGCCACATAGTTCTGTTATGTTTGCCCCGTCTTGATTTATTAAACAAGTGTGCGGTAATCTATTTAGAATTTTTATGATGCATTACCGGTGTCTGTTGCAAATGTAGCTGGTTAATTATTTACACTCACAAATTGAATATGCAACTCAAGTTAACATTGGCTTATGATTCTAAAAAGCTTGGCATGCTTAGAGATTATTTTTGATCTATACCAGAGCGGTGTTGAATTCTCAACTCTCATTGGTCCGAAGGTGTGCATTCATTTTCTATAACAAGAGCTTTGATAGTAGGCTTCTGTTAATGCTAAAAAGTGCTACAAAGAACTTTGTTCATTGATATGGCGGGGTTTTCTGTAAGGAGATGTCTATTCAGTATTTTTGGAAGAAGTCTCCAGTTTCAGTGTTTTTTCCTTTTTTTTAAAAGTCAAAGGTAAAGCTATTCCTAGGCTCCAGGTTCCCCCGCAACCCTGAAGAAGGAGTAAGCGGTAAAAGATGGATGGATGGATGGTAAAGCTATTCCTTCCAATTTTTCAATATTGAGATTTGTTGCGTCTCATTCACTTGAAGAGAAGGTGATGGTGATGGAACTGTTTTCAACTGTTATAAAGTAAGCGATAGCAGGAACATGTTCCATGGACATTCCACGTTAAACATAACTATAAACTAGTTAAAAGTAGTACATTGTCATTGCTTAATAAACACAATAAAAATGTTGACAATTTGCTGTGGTATAAGAACAATAAAACCCTTCAGAACTTGCTGTTATGGGAAAATAATCGACGTCAGGGAAGTAACTTCATGTCAGGTTACATCACACTACCTTGTTGTTGATTCGTTTCCTGTAACAGCACGCCCTGCCTTGTTTTAATCCTCAGTTCGAACTTATTAATGAGATATTTCAAAATAATCTCGATGCCCGAAGGCTTAAGTGAATGGCGACTTGTTCAGCCTTCCTCCACTATCCAGGACTAAGCAGTTTAAACAGAGATTCTCCATCTGGTTTATTCCCTTAATACTCAGGCTTAAGTGGACTAGCGCACATTCGCTTGTATTTCCGCTTCTGAGCCATGATGTGAGCGTCACTGTGCTCCAAACGGTAGCCCCTGGGTGTGCTATGAGTCCTAATTACCTGAAGGTCAGTGAGATGCGTGTCCCTGTCCGAAGGACAAGCAAATCTGAATGGATGGAGTAACCTGAGCTGACCTGCTCTGTCTCTAACAAATGTGTCAATCTGAATTCAGTCTTTTTTTTTTTTCTTTTTAAACCGTGAAAGAAAAAAAAAAAAGAAGAAAAGAAACGTCTCTCATGTCATGGTGCCAGTCTGACAAAAAGAAAACAATTTAAAAATCATTATCCATGCACAGAGGGACACACAACTCATTTTCGGAGAACTTTTAGTGTTCCAGTGGGGTTCATAAATAATGTACACGTGAAAGTACGCATGCTGGGCGTGTTTTGTTTTGTATGATTACCTCTATAGGCTGCATTGCGGCTGCTAATTGAATGCACAGTGCCACTAAGACTCATTTTATAATACAAAACAAAGAGAAATACAGCAACGTACGGTTCTATTAGCGGATATTTAATGCCACTTACACAAGCAGGCCGTGTTCTTTGCTGTATGTTTATCGGGGGGTAATTAGCTTTTATTCTCGTGTATGAGTATTGTTCAAACTCTTAAGACAAGTGCTCCAGTCGAGTGATTCCCCTCCTCATAATTTTACCTCCGTGTCAGATAACGCATACTTCCTCTGAGGCATGTAGAACCGGCCAAGCACAACGGTTTTTGTTGTTGTTTTAATGCTGCATCACAGGGAAGTGTAGTACTCTCAGAGGAACGTGTTATCTGCTGTATGGTGGACAATCAACATAATCTAAGCCTAATAATAGATGGATTAACAATGTGTTAGGTTTTTATTTTTATTTTATTTATTTTTTTAAAAACAAAGATTGTTAATTGGTGATATGGTGAAGTTTCTATTTTCAATTGAACATTTTTAGAAAGAGCCTTCAGTGACTTTCTAATAGTCAGAGGTAAAAAGCTGTAAATTTAGGTTTTCCACCACAGGAAAATCATCAAGACAGAGCATTTTGTGGTTTCTTGGTAACATGAGGAGCTGTATGTTTTTCTGATTAACTTTAAGAGAAACAAAGAAGAAAGGCGGATGATCAAATGACTGTGTATGAATGTGTGAAAGTGCGTGTGTGTTCGTGAGAGAGAGAGAGAGAGAGAGAGAGAGAGAGAGAGAGAGAGAGAGAGATGCTATGCACCCCATCCAAGGTGTTTTCTTAAGTTAATTAGAATTTGCTTATTAGTACACGATACATTTCAGATGTTCTTCTGTGTTCAAGTTTAATTAGTACTGTTGTAAATGCAGCAATTATATTTATGAACTTTTCGGCGGAAATTAAGCTCTGGATCAGTTCCTCCAGCATTAATAACATCTGTGATGTAGCAATAGGAAATGCTAATGGACGAGGAGAGAGACTTTATATATTTTTTGGCCATGCTTATTTATATCTTTAGTGCGCTGTATATAAGCATATTGGCTTCTGAGTTGTATTGCTCCATATAATCTGAGCAGGTCTACTGCACCATGCTGTGCTAGGTTAAGAGCTTCAGTTATTGTTTACATTAAACATCAGAATGGAGAACGATTGACTGTGGCATGGTTGGTGTGGTTTGATCATTTCAGAAACTGCTCACTACAGTTTCTTGAGTTACAAAATACAAAAACAAACCAAAAAAAAACAAACCAAAACAATCAAATAAATAAACACTGCCTGGTCTTTCTCCAATCTCCAGTCTGAGATTTCTGCTTTTCTGCTCACCACTGCTTTGAAGAGTGGTTATTTGAGATGAGATCCAATAACTGGATGTTTTTCCACACCATTCTGCGAATACATATAAGCTCTAGCGGGGGGAACTGGCCAAATATTTCACCAAGGGACCAAGCGTATTATATTTCATCAGACCGGAACTGAGACACGAAGGACTAAAACAAATTGTAACACTTGGAACCAGGCTGAAAGTAAACGTAATGAATCATAAACGGAACATAAAACACAACAGAACCACAAATATAAAGTGCATATCTTTCTTTCTGTCTCTTTCAACCAACCCCCCACCCCCCACACCGTTTAGGAAAGTGGTGCTGTCTTCTACTTCCTTTGGCCGGCCGGTCGGTCCCACATCCTGGAAGCGAAAGGAGAGATGAGGGTAGGAAGAAGGGAGAGAGAGAGAAGGAACGAGCGGGAGACACAGCAAGAGGAAGAGAGAGGAGAAAGAGAAAAAAACACTGTTTTCCCAGTCCCTAGACACGCTGTCATCTGGTCCTCAACCAGCTAGAAAGCGGTCCCCCATGACGCCGGGTGATGGCACTGGACTTCCTGGTGGCAAAACTTATTCCAAGAATAATAAGCACCTTCTTCTCTCTTCACTCATACAGTATGCTTCACCTAGTTATTGGTTAATGTAAAGAGAAATTAAAGCATCAGTGTTGATAGAATGAGAATTAGCATTGAATGTTGAAGGAGAACAGAATCCAATTTGACAGAGTTTGAGCGATTTTGCAGCGTATAATGAACAAAATGATCAGGATCCAGATGTGCAAAGCTGATAGAGTACCTAGAAGACTTGCAGCTATAATTGCAGACAATTATTGAGCTGGGGGTGCATACTTATATTAACAAAAATGTCTGCTTTCTTGTTTAATGAAACTTTGTATCACAATACAACATGTACCTTCAAATTACATCAATTTCAGTTGCATTGTAACACCACGAAATGCATGGGGGACAATTTATTTCCCCCAAGGAGGTCGTGTGTGTGTGTGTGTGTGTGTGTGTGTGTGTGTGTGTGTGAATACTTATGCAAGGCACTGTAGCAATGTGATATAACATATCAGAGTAGAGAGATGTAGGAAAAAGGAGGGATCAGAATATGCGAAAATGCTGCCATTTACAGACTCTAAGCAGTGTGACAGCAAGGGTTTTCATATGTCCTCTGGGTGCTGATGTTTGAGCACTGAAATGAGAATAATAAAAGCTGTAGCTCTTGCTTAACACCGCTGTCTTTGCGAGATGCATTTCCACTTAGTATGTCCAGGCGAGAGAATGATGTGCTTAGGGACAGGAGCAAAGTAAATGCAATCATGCTGGAATGTGACAGATGCTCATTAGGAACTAATGTAAGCTTCTAGGATCCATCAGCCCCTCCTTTTCTCTGTCTCTGTTTCCATCTAATGCTTCCTCGAGTCTCCAACTCTCCGATGATAAAACTGATGATATACCGTGCATCAGTGTATTCATGCAACTGGACAGTGCATCCCATTTCTCTGCATCCAATTTTTCTGGATCAACTTTGAGATGTTTCTACACTTGATGGGAGACTACCTGTGGCAAATTGAATTGATTGGACATGATTTGGAAAGGTGCAGACTTAACTGTATAAGGTCGAACAGCTGAAAATGCATATCAGAACAAAAAAATCAAGAATGCAGAGACAGGATTATGTTGAGGCAGAGATCCATCCACCATCATCCATCCATGTTCTATCCCAAGGCTTGGGGCACAAGGCAGGCGACACCCTGGATGGGGTGCCAACCCATCACAGGGCATATTCATATGCCCATTCACACACTATGGACAATTTAGAGATGCCAGCCAGCCTCTAACATATGCCTTTGGACTGGGGGAGGAAACTGGAGTACACTACAGGAAAATCCTAAAGGATGGGGAGAACATGCAAACTCCATTCACACAGGGCGGATGCAGGAATCGAGCCCCCAGCCCCAGAGGTGTAAGGCAAACGTGCTAACCATTAACCACTAAGCCACGGAAGGCACTGATCCATAATTGTTAAATGGAAGAAGTTTGGAACAACCAGGACTCTTCCTAGAGCAGGCCACAAGGCTAAACTGAGCAACTGGGGGAGAAGAGCCTTGGTAAGAGAAGTGATCAAGAACCCAATGGTCACTCTGGTTGAGCTCCAGAGATCATGTGTGCAAATGGGAGAAACTTGCAGGTCAAATATCACTGAAACACTCCACTGATCTGGGCGTTATGAAAGAGTGGCCAGATGGAAGCCTCTCTGCTTGGAATTTGCAAAAAGCCACTTAAATGACTGTTCAACAGTGAGAAACAAGTTTCTCTGGTCCGATGAAATGAAGATTGAACTGTTTGGACTCAATTCCAAGCGTCATGTCTCGAGGAAACCAGGCACCGCCCCTTACCTGTGCAATACCATCCCAACATTGAAGAATGGTAGTGGTAGCATTGTGCTGTGAGGGTATTTTTCGGTGCCAGGGATTGGGGCACTGGTCAGGCTAGAAAGAAAGCTGAACACAGCAAAATACAGAAATATATTTGATAAAAACCTGTTCCAGAGCACTCAGGACCTCCGATTGGGCTGAAGGGTCAACTTCCAGCAGGACAACGACCCTAAGCACACAGCCAAGACAATGCAAGACTGGCTTACGGACAACCCTGTGAATGTCCTTGAGTGGCTCAGCCAGAGCCCGCACATGAACCCATGTGACCATCTCTGGAGAAACCTGAAAATGGCTGTCCACCGATAGTTTGAGAGGATCTGCAGAGAAGAATTCCAGAAAATCCCCAAATCCAGGTTTGCAAAAGCTTGTCACATCATACCTAAAAAGGTTGTAATCGCTGCCAAAGGTGCTTCAACTAAGTACTCAGTTAGGGGTCTGAATACTTACGGTACGTCAATACCAAATTTCAGTTTCTTCTTTTTAATAAATTTGCAAAGTTTTCACAAATCTGCTTTATGCTTCATCATTATGGGGTATGGAATGTAGATAAAAAAAAAAGCCAATTAAAAAAAACAACATTTTAGCATAAGGCTGCAACATAAAATGTGATCAGATGGGGTCTGATTACTTTCTGAATGCACTGTATTTCCTACATTGCAGCAAGTGCTATAGTAGGAGGAGATGTCGATGCGAGTGAACACGCTTTATCTTTCCTCTTGGGACTTGCAGTGCCTGTGAGCTCAGAGCTGCATGGCAACTTCTCTGCACATCAGTGCTTGTGCATGTCAAACTGTCTGGCTGTGCTGATTTGTTGTAGGCTTTTCCCAGTGTTGTTCTGCAACATGAAGTCTGTGTCTGTGCTTTAGTATAAAAGTAGATGTATAGTATTCATCCAAATGGAGCAAGGTGGTGCGGCAGGTACTGTTGCCTACTCACAGCGTTAGGGTTCCTGATTCAATCCTGAGCTTGGATTACATCTTTTTCAATCTTCAACTGTCCTGTAGCCTCTGAATCCTGCTCTAGGAGTAGAAACCGATGTGGTCTGCTGTTGTAGCTCATCCCCCTTAAGGTTTGTGCATTCTAGGATGCTTTTCTGCTCACCACGGTTGAACAGAGTGGTTATTTGAGTTACCATTGCCTTGCTCTCAGCTCAAATCATGCAGTCTGTCCATTCTCTTCTGACCTCTCTTATGACCAAGGGATTTCTACTTGCAGAAATGGATGTTTTCTGTTTTCTTCTTCTTCATCTTCTTCTTCTTCTTTTTCTTCTTCGCACCAGTCTGTGCGAAGAAAATCCTTTCTGAATTATTCAAATCAGCCCATCTGGCACCAACAACCATGCCAAGGACATGGCTACTGAGATAACATTTTTCTTCATTTTGATGTTTGATGTCAATATTACCTGAAACTCTGAACCTTTATCTGCATGATTTTATGCATTGCGCTGCTGCCACAGCTTTCTAAGACAGATTTTGTATTTAACCCTCTCGTAGTACAGGTCAGTGGACTTTGTGTGAATAATCAATAAGACATGGCCCAAAGCTCTGCCTCCATCAGCAGGATCTCAGGGACACAATGCACACTGTCACACTGCTACACTGTAGGACACCTACACACTGGTGGACAGAGAGTGTGATCATCAGTCTTCCCATACGAGCCACGCTTGGCAGTACGGCATGATTGCTTTCCCTGCTGTGACAGCTTCCCTCCTCCTGCATCCATAATAGCTGAGCTGCCAACATTGCTAACAAGAATATCCTAGCAGGCAGAAAGAGAAAAAAAAAGAACTTTGCTACAAAAATCATAGTGTACTGTATATATCGGTGGATGGGACAGTCCTAGGCTAACCGGATAAACGATAAAAAAAAACTATCTATCTATCTATCTATCTATCTATCTATCTATCTATCTATCTATCTATCTATCTATCTATCTATCTATCTATCTATCTATCTATCTATCTATCTATCTATCTATCTATCTATCTATTTTTTTAAGAAAGTGAAAAAAGCGTAGTTTTAAGGGTTTCTCCCATATTGGTTTAGCATGGGGCTAAAAACTCATAAATGCTTTGGATAAAGTATGGATATTTGCGCCTCTGCATAATATGGACAAAGACTCCCCAATGGGTTTCGCTGCTACAATGCCGTGCAAAGTACATTAGCTGTTCTTGTACATGTTTTCCTGCTCAGCAAGAGAGGATGCTATTGTTTCAGTTTCCATGCATGGCCAGTCCATCACCTTCACCCTCAGCTTCTTTAGCAAGGCAGTGGTTGTCTTGGAGGTGTGTTTCGGGTCGTTATCATGCTGGAATACTGCATACTGATCATGCTCTGCTTCAGTATGTCACAGTACATGTTGGCATTCATGGTTCCCTCAATGAACTGTAGCTCCCCAGTGAAGGCAGCACTCATGCAGCCCCAGATCATGACACTCCCACCTCCATGGTTGACTGTAGGCAAGACACACATGTCTTTGTACTCCTTACCTTGGAGTACCACTCTTCATCTTGGATCCCTTAATCCATGTCTTTAGTCTGCTTGTCTTCAACAAACTGTTTGCGGACATTCTTGTGCATCATCTTTAGAAGAGGCTTCCTTCTGGTACGACAGCCATGCAGACCAATTTAATGCAGTGTGCGGCGTATGGTCTGAGCACTGATAGACTGAACCCCTACCCCTTCAACCTCTGCAGCACTCATACGTCTATTCATTGAGGGAACCAAGAATGCCAAAATGTACGGTGACATACTGAAGCAGAGCATGATCAGTATGCAGTATTCCAGCATAATAACGGCCCCAAACACACCTCCAAGACGACCACTACCTTGCTAAATATTGGCACTTTGGGCCCAATTTGGACATTTTCACTTAAGGGTGTACTCACTTTTGTTGCCAGCGGTTTAGACATTAATGGCTGCGTGTTGAGTTATTTTGAGGGAACAGCAAATTTACATTGTTACACAAGCTGAAGCAAGACACTGAACCCCAAGTTGCTCCCAAGCTAGCGCCTTGCATGGCAACTCTGCTACCATTGGTGTGTGTGTGAATGGGTGAATGAGACACAGTGTAAAGCGCTTTGGATAAAAGTGCACATTTACCATTTACTTTTGTGAGATAGATATATACATATATATATATATATATATATATATATATATATATATATATATATATATATATATATATATATATATATATATATATATATATATATATATATATAACTGTATGTAATTGGTCAGATATATAAGTGTATACTGTGTGTTTGTGTGTGTGTGTAAAATGATAATTTTATCTGTGTTAGATTTAAATATGATATCTTCTGTTCAGTCATGCTTCTGTATATAATGAAAGGTGCCGAGCCTCTCTCCGCCATAATAATTCCTTTACATATCCCTTTTTGATTGATTTTGGACGGAAGCCCTGAGGACACTTCATTCCTGATCCTTAACTGTGTCTTTTTAAAAACCCGCTCCATAGAAAGAAGAGAAGACCTGGCTGTTATTCCAGACCCCTCTATATATATTTTTTGTGCACTATCGTCACTTAAAATCAAATTTACAGCCATTGTTAATGAAGCCTCTATTCATATCTCGCATTTATTCTCGCAGGTACCAAACATTTTTCATTTTTTTTAAGTTAATAAAGCTTCAATCACATGTTCAATCTCAGCTTCATTTGTGCTCCAGTGTGCATGAATAGATTGCTCATTTTTGTCTGTATATAAGGAAAAACTAGCCAGGACGTTGTTCTTTCGCTCTATGTGTGTGTTAGAAACGTATATATATTTCGGGAATCCTATGTACACGTGGCCTGTTTCAGTTATTTTGGGACGCTCTGAGAATTGAACATTTCCATGCTCTCCTAGTAGGGCGTGAGTCACTTTGAAAGCATGTTACTACACATAACGCGGTCAATTTCCCATAAGAAACCGTTTCTCCTTCTCGTGATTTCATTGCTTTTCAACTTTTATAAGTGATTCCCGTATAACCAACCGATTCAACACAGCAGTTCATGGGCATATGGAAATGTTCCATTTTTTCCCTCGTTATTTATATTCGTTCATGCTTTCGTCCCCGCACTTTATATCATAATGTCATTAGAAGTTTGTGCTTACTGACCTAAATCCTACGTTTTTTTCACCTTTTAAACATTTTTCAGGTTCGCAGGATGAGATGACGTGGACCTACGGTACACAGCTTTCTAGGATTTTTTATACATATTTTTTTCATCCTTGTCTGAGTGCATCTTTGTACCTTCACTATACTATATTCAGATTATCGCTTCCATTCAGTGTCAGCTCTCTGACTCCCTCTCTTGCTGTCTCCTCTCTCATTATCTCTCTATTTCTCTTTTTATCCTTCTCACTTAGTGGCCTGTCTTTATCTGTCAGAAAAGCCCCCGAGTGAATAGAAAGTAGAGCAAGGTGCCAAAGTCTCTCTGTCACACGATAATAGTCTTGTACAGTACATGATGGGATCCGATTTTATTTTCACTCTCCTGGCAGAAAGATGTCTCTTCTCTCTTTTGGTGACTGACCATAAGAAACAAAGCTGTCAAATGTGTCAGTCATTCGGCACCAAATAAGGCAACAAATATTTGGATCTAGAGTTGCCCTGAGGAAGCTATTTCACATAACAGATGTTTATATATTGTATAATCCACAAGACACAATAATAACTGAATTTACACAAATGACCCCGTTCAGAAGTTTACACACGCTCGATTCTGAATACTGCGTGTCGTTACCTGGATGATCAACGACTGGGTTTGTTTTGGGAGAGTTGTTCATGAGTCCCTTGTTTGTCCTGCCCACTGTTCTTCAGAAAAACCCTCCAGGTCCTGCACATTCTTTGAGAGAAGTGAGAAGCAGTTCTGTTAGCAGAAACACCTTGATGATAAGAGGGCAGAGAAGAATGTCCAGGAAGGTGTGAGATGGAAGGAAGGCTAAAATAAGGACAGGAATTTGGAGGCTATGGTGGGCACAGGCATACTGAAACCCAGCAATTAAAGACTGAAAAAAGACCGGGTGACATGTTGCCAATTTTCAGCTGTGCAGCTTTGATAAACCTGTGCCCCCTGTAGTCTCAGATTACCAATGTGGCCTTCTGCTGTGGTTCAGCATGATGTAGGCTTGTTTCAGTTGTGTGTGAAAATCCAAGGCAATCAACATTTAAAATTATTATTATTTTTTTAAAATATTCAAACCAGCCCACTTGGCACCAATAATCATCACAAGGTCACATTTTTCCTATTCTGATGTTTAATGTAAACTGAAGCTCTTGACCTGTGTCTTCATGATTTTATGCATCGCTTTACGTGAAGGTGTACAGGTATTCCTAATAACGTGGATGGCGAGTGTATGTTTATCTTGAATTCATTACAGTTTTTCTCCAACACTCAAACACTAAAACCGATTCTCTTGTGATCTCAACAACAATTTTGTTATGTTGAGATCATGAAAAAATGAAGCTGTTATCACGAGAAAACATCCATCCATCCATCCAACTTCTATACTGCTTACTCATTTTCAGGGTCACAGGGGAACCTGGAGCCTATCCCAGGGAGCATGGGGCACAGGCGGGGTACACCCTGGACAGGGTGCCAGTCCATTGCAGGGCACAATCACATACACATTCATACACGCCAATCATCCTACCATTCATGTATTTGGACTGGGGGAGGAAACCGGAGTACCCCTGCAGCACGGGGAGAACATGCAGACTCTGAACACACAAGGCAACGGTGGGAATCGATCCCCGAACCTGGAGGTGTGAGGCGAACATACTAACCACTAAGCCATCGTGCACCCCATGAGAAAACATAAAAGGAAAAAAATAAAGTATGTCCCTCTTAGGGGCTTCTGTAGTTTTGACGCACGCTTCAGAGTTTGTTGAACCTTTTTGTGCAAACCTCTACAGACTAAACCCTAAAATTTTGCCTTGGTTACACAATGTGCTTATTCAGGAAGCACAAACACTCAATACAATTAACTCAAGTCATCCAAACTTGAACTCAATTAACATACAATTCTCCAGGTGTAAACACTATGAAACAACATTGCTCACACACACACACACCAAACAGAACCTCAGACTGAACAAACAGGGTCGCAGGTGCGTTCGCATGGTTTGGCACGATGGATCACAATAATGAAATAAAAGCTGGGAGAGCTCAACAGAAGTGGTGGAAAGTGTTGAAGGAGGGAGTGACAGCTAGCTAGATTTATAAACAATACATTTCAGAAAAGAATGCAAATAATCAAATAGAACTTTATACTTTTATTATGCAGTTTGTTGACAAATGACACCTACTGCAAGCTCCAAAATGTATGCGTTTGAGATGTCAATCATGTTCATTCCCAATTTACTGATTGGCAGCTGGTTAAAAGGTTTCGCCCACTTTTGAGAGGTCCACCGATCATCACACAGAGAAGTCGCACATTCAGGTCGCACACCCATCGAAGGTGTGGCGCGGTGACGTAATGACTTAATCGATCGATGTTCTATAACACGTAAAACAGGAACATGAGAGGAATATTCTAAAAGCGAGTCATGTAAACACCTTAATCAGAATATTGTCTTATTCAGAATAAGGTCAATAATTAGATTACTGCTGTGTGTGTGAATTAATATGACCAAAGGGCAGGTTTTAAAGACACAATATTATTTCATTCAAATCACTATGTCTTTATTCCTTATTTGTGATTTTGACGTTTCATTAAATATTTCTTGTGTAAAGTTTCATATTTCATATTAATTTGTACTGAGGTTTCATATAGCATTCTGAGAAAGCTCCTAAAAGCTTTTCTTACATATACCTTATGAACAGAACAACCAGTCATGTCTACACTCGTGCATTCATTGTGCATTTTGAATGCAGTTTTTCAATGCATCTCACTACCTATGCTTGGTGTCATACGTGACGTGCAATAGTCACGTGCATGCATAATTAAATTTTTTTTTTCTGCCAGGAAAGGGATCTTGCCATGTTTAATTTAGAGCTTGGATGACTTCTCTTCCTCAACTTCCCACAGCATGTCAACTATCAAATTGCTCATGCAAACTAGCGCCCTTCACTTGGGATCTTTACTTTTATGCGTCTTGGTCTTTCCTTTCTCCCTTATGAATTCATTTCCTTCTGGTTCCTCAGCGGCTGATATGATTAACTTTGACATCTAGGATGTGACCTTCTTTTGTTTCAAGTTGAAGATCCTGAAGGATGTGATCGTGCTGAAGTTTCAGATGGGTGAGAGTGATGGAGTGATCCTGCATGGCGTGGGTCAGCAGGGTGATTACTTCATGCTGGAGCTGAGGAGAAGAAGACTGCTGATCCAGATAGACTTAGGTACGAGGTGGCTAGCTTCATGCAGCATGACCCCATTTGTAAATAGGTTAGGGCAACAGTGTTAGGATTTAGTGTCAAAGGGTTAAAGTTATAAATGATTAAAATATTAGAGTTAAGCTTAAAGGCATAAGGCATAAGTCTATGACATTGGTTTATTCTATGAGTCACCACTCACGCAAGTTATTTGGGAGAGGGCAAATAAATTAAGAATAAAAAAGTGTATTCCCACCTTGCACATAGTATTTGTCAAGGTAGAGACGGAAGCAAGCGCAGATTCTCAAACATTTCATAAACAAACAAACAAACAACAAAACAAAGACAACTAGGCAAAATACTGTGGCTAAGGCTAAACATAAACGATGAAACAAAACATGGTACAGGGACAAAGGTCAAGATAGACAACACGTAAGATGAGGAAGCAGTACAAACAGTGGCTATATATATATATATATATATATATATATATATATATATATATATATATATGAGTACTCTTTAAACAGAAACGTGATACAGGTGTAGGTGGTCATGTGACAGTGATGTAGTATGGTGCAGTGGCTGCTGGGCAGTGAAGTCCAGAGTTACCTCCTTGATATATGACAGTATTCCAGGCATAGATGGCAGATCCACTGATAAAGTAGTTGAATGAATGAGTGAATTTAATATAAATGAAGGCACTCCATATTGGCTTAAATTTTGGTTGAAAGTTAGGTTCATTATCGGACTCTATAATATAAAACGCAAAACTTCAAGATTTAGTTTTTAAACTGAACGTGATTATTTATACAGTGTCAGTTCTAGGGGTTCTATGTTTGTCTTCTGTTTCATTAGCATGAAACAGTTTGTCAGGCTGTTAACAAACTCACACTCTTTTTTTTTTCTGTTTTCTTCAAATTTTCCCACTCCAACATCAATTTATATACAGTAGCACAACTCTCAGGGGAAAGTGTGTTTATGTCACATTTTTAAACAGTAAATTCTCTGTTATTTCAGTATGTGCTTTATATAAACAGTTAAACAACCATGACATAGAAAATAGCACATTTTGTATCTGACCACCCAATTTGTAGTCGAGCAAAAATATTGGAACATGTTTTCTGTTAACCAGGTGTGTACTGATAGATTGATTGTTTAAATAATAAATAGCTTTGCTAACATCTACTTTTTGCTTTAGCCTTCAGTTTTACCTGTAAAAACTGCATTTATTGTTAAAAAGGATAAGCCAAAACGTAGATCAGAGAGCTGTCTGTGGGAGAAAAGCAAGTGGTTTTTGAAGCTGAGAAAAGAGGGAAAATCTATCAGAGGCATTGCACAAACACTGGGCATAGCCAATAGAACAATTTGGAATGTCCTGAAAAAGAAAGAAACCATCGGTGTACTGAGCAACAGACATCTAATGGGTCGGCCGAGGAAAACAACAACACCTGATGACGGAAACATTGTGAGAGCTGTGAAGAAAACCCCCAAAACAACAGTCAGTGACATCACCAACAACCTCCACAGGTCAAAAGGGCAGGAGTGAAGGTATCACAATCCATCATTTGATGAAGACTCAGAAAGCAGAAATATAAAGGCCATACACCAAGATGCAGACTCATCAGCAGTAAAAATCGGAAAGCCAGATTAGAATTTGCAAAGAAATACCGAGATGAGCCACAACAGTTCTGGAACCAAGAAGAACCTCTACAAAAGTGACGGAAAGGCCAAAGTGTGGAGAAAGAAAGGATCTGCTCATGATCCAAAACATCTAAGCTCATCTGTGAAGCATGGTGGAGGTTTGTGCTCGCACGGCTGCTTCTGAAACACGCTCAATAATCTTTATTGATGCTGGAACTCATGGTGGTACCAGCGGAATGAATTCAGAAGTTTACACGAACATTACACGAACATTTTGTTTCTGCCAATTTACAGAGAAATACATCCAATCCAATTGGGAGGAGCTTCATCATGCACTACCCAAAAAGCACTGCCAAGACAACAAAGGACTTCATCGCAGGGGAAAGTGGAAGGTTTTAGACTGTCCAAGTCAATCACCAGACCTTAACCCAGTTGAGCAGCATTTCACCTCCTGAAGAGGAGCATGAAAGGAGAAACCCAGTAAAACAATCAACATCTCAAAGAAGCTGAAGTAAAAGCCTGGAAAAATGCAACAGTTCGGTGAATATCAACGAGTCACCGGCTTGATGCAGTGATTGCGAGCTAGCGAAATGAAACCAAACATTAAGTGTTATTTAAGGAAAGGAAAAATGAAATTCTGATCTATCCTCTCATATTCTTCTTTTGATCTCAATTCCAAATGTCTTCAATATATATTCAAGATAATTTTTTAAAATACTGGACACAAGTATTTATACCGTGTCAGCCACGGTGGTTCAGTTTTTGTCTCTTGTTTCACTTGCATGAGTTTATCAGGCTGTTACCAAGCTCACACTGATTTTTTTTTCTTCTTCTTCAGATTTTCCCACTTCAACTCTCTGCAATTCATTGTGAACATTTATATAAGCGGTTAAACAACACAACAACAAACACCAAGTATGTGAAAAATACTGTTCAGTACTTTTGTTTCCAGTATTTTGTATGATCTGTATCTTATAATAGAGATTGAATATGAATTTGAAATGACTGTTGTGTACTATTACACACCATTTAATCTTTCATCTTAAATACATTCAAATTATTTAAAAAAAATGCTAGCTAGCACATCATTCGCCTCACACCTCCAGGCTCCAGGCTCAATTCCCACCGGGGCCCTGTGTGTGTGGAGTGTGCATGTTCTCCCCGTGCTGCGGAGGTTTCCTCCGGGTTCCTCCCCCGGTACAAAGACATGCATGGTAGGCTGATGGGTGTTTAAAGTGTCCGTAGTGTATGAATGGGTGTGTGTGTGTGTGTACATGATTGTGCCCTGCGACGGATTGGCACCCTGTCCAGGGTGTACCCTGCCTTGTGCCCGATGCTCCCTAGGATAGGCTCCAGGTTCTAGGATAGGCTCCCTGAAAAAGATAAAGCGGTATTGAGGATGGATGCATGGATGGATGGATGGATGGATGGATGGAGCTAGCACATTGGCCAGTCCCTTGTTTTTGTTGTGTGGAAACTAGGTAGCTAAGATGAAAACATTATAAGGTATTACGAGATTGTTAGCTAGTTTATTAATTCACACGTGCACGCAACAAGTGTAACATAACACATCAACAAAAAGTCAACAAAAAGGACTGGCTGGGCTACTGCATTTTCCAGCACTTCAAGCTGTTTCACTAAATCAACAACTGTCACAATTTAATGTCACATTTTGTCGTTCTAAGAGGTGCTATATGAAATTACCCCGAAACCACAACCCCCTTTGGACTCCATTCTCCCATCCTGATTCTGTCAACAGCTTAGTCAGAAGAGTGGCATGGTGTATATCAAGTAACGTTACATAAGTATGTACAGCTGCATTTCTGTTCACAGGGGAGAAGGAAATGTTTTCACAAACTGTGTCTTTTTACGCACTTGGATTCGATACAGATTGCTTTCTGAATGACCGAGGAGACGTGTATGAAATGAAAAAGTAAGAGATGTGACTTAGCTGTTCTTTCTGTCTCTCGGAAGAGCCGTGATTTATTTGATTCGGTCTCTGGGAGAAGTGCCCATGCAGTGAATTCTAATCACTGCCCTGCAGTTGAACAATCGGGATGAGAGTCGGTGCGATCCAGATTATTAAGTGTGCTTAGTGTTGGCTTCAAAGGCAGCATTGATTTAATTTATTTATTTATATATTTATTTAAATTGCAGACACAGCTTTGTAAGTGTTTTTTTTTTTTTTTTAAGTGCATTTATTGCTGTTGTTTAGTTGTGCTCCAAATGCAGGAAGTTGCCAGATTTTCAGCAGTGACTCGGTAAGACAGCTGAGGAGGGTTAATATAATGCTGTTCACTATAATGCTGGTAACCTCATTAATCATGGCCTGGTGTGAAGAACATAAAAAAAAAGACATTATTGGATCTGGCGTTTTTATGTTTGTCCAGTAAAAGTCAAAGGCTACACTTTCCAAGATGATTAAGAGCTCAGGGCGATTTGTGTACTCACAGTTGGGTGGTCTGCTTATGGGAAAATATTCTTTAAATCTCATTGAAAATATAATGATCTTACATGCTCAAAACTTAACCACGAAAACCGAATATATGCGTCTATGAGCTCTTAGGGTCTTTGACTATGGTAAAGTAATTTCTGTGTGTGTGTGTGTGTGTGTGTGTGTGTGTGTGTGTGTGTGCATGTGTGTACAGTATACGTGTGAAGTGGATCTGAAGAATAGTAAATTCAGTGTTTGTTCTTAATTACCTGTGGATAATTATTGGCACCCCAATGAATTCATATGAGAAAAATATATTTGAAGTATATACCCATTGATAAGTATATACCCATTGAAAATTTTTTTTAGAACACCTGGGTGACTAGGAACAGGAAATTGTTCAAAAATGACTTCCTGTTTCAAAGGGGGAAAAAGGTGAGGTAAAACCTAGGCCAAATTCCCTTAGTCATTCATAACAGTGGGTAAAGCCAATGAATGTAGCTGTGATGTGCGGCAAAAGGTTGCTGAGCTTCACAAAATGGGGCGTGGCTATAAGAAAATAGCACAAGCATTAAAAATGCCCATTTCCACCATCAGGGCAATAATTTAGAAATTCTAGTCAACTGGAAATGTTATGAATCAACCCGGAAATGAAGTGTGTCTATATTGTCTCAACGTACTGTGAAGAGGACGGTTCGAGTGGCCGAAAAAATCTCCAAGGATCACAGCTGGAGAATTGCAGAAGTTAGTGGCGTCTTGGGGTCAGAAAGTCTCCAAAACTACAATCCGAAGTCACCTCCATCACCACAAGTTGTTTGGAAGGGTTTCAAGAAAACGCCTCTACCCTCATCCAAAAATAATCTCAAGCATCTTCAGTGTGCCAGACACGACTGGAACTTCAACTGAGATTCTATGATATTAAATAAAGTTCTATGGTCAGATGAAACCAAAATAGAGCTTTTTGGCAATAAACATCAGAGGTGCTTTTGGTGCACACAGAGAGGTAGCCATATGGAAAAGTACCTCATGCCCACAGTTAAATATGCGTTAAAACCTACTGACTTACAATCATTCAGTTGTGCTGTTGTATGAAAAACATTAAGCAACACCCTCTAAACCATCAGAATTAAGAATTCAACAGGACTGTGGTATAAGATACCGTTCAGCAGTCCGTCAAAGATTTTACAATTTTGCGATTGCAGAAAGTAATGAAAAATCAAGGAAACTCCGCAATATTAGAGGGAGCTTGCAATGTTTTAAAAAAAATTTTTTAAGATTTTCCACCGATTTGGGCCAAGACTCGTCATATGACTTCATCGCAGTGTGCATTCGGTCAAAGCCCGCCTCAATTCATGTGCATCGAACATGAGTACAGCTAAAAGGTCTCGTTTACGTACGAACATCACTGAGAAAGAGCGTGCAAAACAATTTCACGCAACTGCAATTTCGCTAATCCAAGTAGTTTTCCGCAATAAATTACATAAAAACTCTGCAGCAAAATGTTATGTTATGTTATGTCGTGCTAAATTTGTTGTACTTATTTCATGTTTATGAAAAGTATGTAAATTAGGATCTCTAGTGCTGTACTGGAGGCATGAACACTCAAACCCTCAGTTGCTATTTTGATGATCGTCGTAGAGAATGCTGTGTAAATATGTTGGCTTGCGAAGACCATAATATATTATTTATAATCAGTTCATCCTTATCAATCCATTCACTGAGCTCTTGAGCCATATGGACGGGTTGGGCGGGCTGATCATCCTGGAAGAGACCACACCCACCAGGATAAAAATATTTCATCATTTTTTGTGTGCTTGTAGTCTCAGTGTAAAGCGTCATGATTTCCAGTAGAATAGACTGAAGGTGCTGACTCACAGAATCCTCTAGCTAAAGCTGTACATTTATTCCTTTACTTCAGAGAAGGGACTTTGACTGACGAGTGCGCCCAGCTGAATGTGGCACTATCATCCTGCATAAAACACAGAGTGAGACAGATGGAAGGAGAGACGGAATACTCCCACATCTCTCTACCAATATAAGACACATTTCTCAACTGTAATAGTGTGTAGCCTTGTTCTAGTGTACTGGACTGTGTCGTCTACTGTGATGGAGAGACAGAGACAGAGCTAGGGACATAAGGAGGGAATAAAAGACAGACAGAGAGGAGACTCTCTGAGATATTCTGTGGCAAAATCGAGATATGTTGCCCCATTTATTCTAGTGCCTTTGCAACAGGAGTCAATAACACATTCCTGCAATTTATTGATCGATGTCTGTAGTGATTGGCTGTTTATTTGGGCTTTGAGTCCCAAATCCACATTTGTTGTTCAGTCATGATTGAGATTCAAAGAGCATCCTGTAATTTGCTCCTCATCAATCTATTGATCCTCTGACGGTTTTGTGTTGTCTATGATAAACGTACGAGAGTTAGAGAGCTCCAGCACATAGCAGAACGTATATCATCAGAATGCTTTGTACACAGATAAAGCATGTGGTTTCTTCTTGTTTGCACGTGTTTATTTGGTCTAAACGAAATGGCATATGTTGCTGAGTTGCGTTCAGTGAAAATGCAGCACGTGGAATATCATGGTGATATTATTAGAAGATAATCAAGGACGGGAAGGAAGAAAGTGGAGTCACTGTTACCAATAGCAGCGTGTTGTAAAGTGTTTTTACTCCTCTTATTATTGTGTTGTGAGTTTTTTTAATAATGAAAGAACGACACATCACGCAATATAGCATTTATGGCTACATTCCATGTTGTGGAACATCTGAGAAACTAATGACTTCCTGTTATAACTTGCATTATAACAAAAGAAACAAAACAAACAAAAAAGTAGCTTGGCATATTAAAGAAAAATCGGAAAACAAGTCGTCTGTAGAGAAGATTTTCCCATGGAAGAAAACTCAATGAAACTGGAGACTCCAGACTGGTGCTTCCTATCATTTATTTATCTTGGAGCCAGAACTAGCATCAGAGCTGCTGTTCTAGAAAATTAATCAACACCTTCTGACCAATCAGAATGGAGAATCAACAACTGTGTTGATGTATAAAGGTACATTTACATACAGAGATTATAGTTGCCAGTCGCTGTACTACGAAGTCGCCAGTAGGTGCTCCTACTACAGGTTGCCATAGTAACATTTATAAGTGGGTAGAACTAGCATTCCACTTTTGACAACAAACCAGTTGCCATTGAAATTAAACATTCTGGAGGAAGAGTGTTTGTATGTAAAATTCACCAGTGTATATATGCATCATATCCGGAGAAGAAGAAGAAGACGAAGAAGAAGAAGAAGAGGAAGAAGAAGAAGACGAAGAAGAAGAAGAAGAAGAAGAAGAAGCCATTGACAAATGGCATCGCATTGCGGCAGCATGTTGGATCACAGATCACGTGCACTCTGCTGTCTTCACTCCCATTGGTAGTCTCTGCACCAAGTCACCCCAAATTTGCATAAACTTAAACTTCACATTGTTGGACACACCCACATCTAGTTGCCAACATTCATTGAAAATGAATGGTCTCTGACCACTTTGTCTCTGCGAGTCATTGTATGTGTGAATGTACCTTAAGTTTAATTAGCATATACCACTTACATTTGGAAGAATTTCATTTACCTGATTTAAATCTATCAAATATACACTAAAAATACACTGTATATGTCAACGTGGTCCTTGATGTATAGCCAACTGGTCCAACACTGTCTCAGTGTATGGAGTACGGCCGGATTATTAATCAGTTTGATCGACTTTTATTTGAATATAGTCTGAAATTAGATTGGTACCCAAGCCTTAGATGGATTCATGTCCACCACTTTGTCTTTATTACCATGAAACCCATTCAATCCTGACTGCTGCCAGAGGGTCAGAAATAAGAAGGTGTGCAGTGTCTCATGAACGGAAGCCTGCAGAGTGAAAATGGCAGTTCATCTCCTGATGAAAGTGCAGTGTCTGCCACCATCCACCGAGCTGCCAGTTAATGTTAAAAGATGAAGTGTCTTATAGCTTTATCAGCCTCACTCATCTTCAGGGAGGCCTTAATGAGGACACAGTCTCTCCATCCCCACTCCTGACTCCCAGGCTGGGAAAACAAGGTAAAAAAAAAAAAGCCTCTCTGCTCCATACACTCTGGATTTATCAGCAGTGCACATTCATAATTATCAATCAATGATCCTCTACCCATCACTGTTATTTCAGCTGCAGGCTGATATATCTGCACTCTCTAATTTGTTTACAAGTGATTGTTCCTTTTCGGAGAATGGCAAGAGCTTTTCTTTGGCAACAAGAGTGAACTCAAATTTATTGAATTTATCCACCACTGAATTTAGATGTCATTAAATAATGCATAGACACAGCTTTCAGATAAATGTAGCAGAATGGCATAGTCCATCCATCCATTTCCCATACCACTTAACCTACAGGGTTACAGGGGAGCCTGTATGGGGTGTCAGCCCTTCACAGGGCACAATCGCACAGACATTTTCACACCCATTCACACACACTACAGACAATTTGGAAAGGCCAAACACCCTACAGCTCGTGTCTTTGGACTGGGGGAGGAAACCGGTGTACCCGGAGGGAACCTCTGAAGCCTGGGGAGAACGTGCAATCTCTGCACACACAGGGTGGTGGCGGGATTCGAACCCCCAAACCTGTAGGTGTAAGGTAAATGTGCTAACCACTAAGGGGGGTGTAGTCTGTAAGACATATACAACAGTTTGCTTGGCAGTTAACTTGGAACACTGATCACTGAACTTAATCAGAAGCTCTTTCCAATCATTAATTCATTCATTCAGTAAATGGTTTATCCTGGACAGGATTATGGTGGATCTGAAGCCTATCCTGGGAACACTGGGAATGAGATTGGAATACACCCTAGATCACAAAGAAAGGCTATTTATTTTCTCAATATACTCAGATAGTACCAAGCCAGTAGTATACAATATTGATGTGAATTGTGCCACTGTAACCATTTTATCCAAGTCAAGGTCATGTTTGATCCGAAGCCTATCCCAGGAGTACTAGGCATGATACTGGTAATTCACCCTGGATACAAACCCAGTCCATCACATGGCACCATGAACACACTCTTTCATACCTTAGGGCAAATTAGAACAGCGGATCCACCTTTTCTGAGGTAGGAGGAAACCAGAAAACCCATGATTGAACCTAGAACCCTGGAGCCATAACATATCAACACTCCCTGCTGGACCACTGTGCTGAATTAAAAAAACACGAGTCCAGTGTGGTCTACAAACATGCCCGGCATGTCTTTTTCATCACAAAGATGATCTTATAGTGCAGGCTAAAGCACATAGCCAGCTGTTGGTGGCAAGTCCCAGTGCTGTGCTGTGCTTGAAGGCCAAACAGCAGGGTAATTGAGCCTGTTCATGCTAAGAGGCTAATTCAGATACATGGTCCAGAGGACATTGGATTTAATTGCAATGATCCTCAAACCCAGGACTCCAATCAGGTCCAATCAGAGCTGCAGTGGCACAAGGTGTCAGAGAAACAGATCCAAATTGAGTTTTCAGTGAGCAACTAATGAGAAGTGTTCTCCTCTGCCATTAAACTCATTGTATCCATTCAAACACTATTTTCATTTCGACAACTGGACTGCTGAGTAAAGCCAGTTTTTCGGCTTATCGCATATTTTGTCGGCTGAGTGGATGCGTGGTCACAGGAAGGCCAATTGCCATTTCTGAAAAGTTAGGCGTGGTACCCATACGTCTCAAGTTTCAATTAAGTGACCTGTGTATGCTTAGTGTCCATTTTGTCATATCACACACCAAAGAACTTACCATACGTACGTATTGTTATCATTATGGGGATGATTACCTCAATATGTGAAAATGGTGTTTATGAAAGGTCAAAAAATCCTCTTTCTTTTCTGGCTTTCTTTACAGGCCACTAGTTTTACAAAGTCATATAGAAAAAAAGGAAGCTTTAAACGTTCTGCTAAGCAAAAGTGAATGCTAAATACCCATCCCTTATTACATGGCCAAGTGTGAAAGTTAAATACATTCTGTATTATATCCATTCGGATAAAAGCCAAATTACAGACATCACTCTTTCCTGTTCGGAAAATTTGGCACCCTGTGGCAGGCCTACTTTATGAGAAATAGACTTCATAACACTACACATTGCATCATTGAGCTATAAAGTCTTTTAATGGAGACGGGCTTTTCATTATTCACCCATAATGAAAGGTTTCGCAATGTAACGATCTGGCCTGTACAGACACAATAAACACAAAAGCAACAAAAGTTGTTTTGTTTACTCTTTATTAGGTACAAGTCCAAATATAATGATGTTTCACCAAACATATTGTGGTTATATTACAGTTATATTACATTTCATTATATTACACTTGCGTTAGTGGTGATAAATAAAACAGGCGGTTCTTTTTGAAATTGGGTATATATTTGTAGATTAACAGGTTTATTGAGTTAATCCATCCATCCATCCATCCATCCATCCATCCATTTTTCCAATGCTCTTCATACACAGGGTCACGAGGGAGCCTGGAGCCTATCCCATGGAACTTGTCAGGGTACAGGGTCCCAACCCATTGTAGGGCACAATCACTCACTATGGACAATTTACAAATTGCAATCACATTACAACGCGTGTCTTTGGACTTGTGGAGGAAACCTGAGTATCTGAAGGAAACCCCTGAAGCACTGGAAGAACATCCAAGCGTTGTGCACACTTGATGGAACTGGGATTTGATCCTCCTACCCTGGAGGTGTGAGGCAAAAGTGCTAACCTCTAAGCCACTATGCCCCCTTTATTGATTAGCACATACACAAAATATGGTTAACTAGCATCCATACTAATGATATTTACCTAAGATTTTTAATTATTAAATGACTTCCAGTCTATCATTTGAGTAACGCTTCAACGGTTTTATGTTTAAAGTGACCTTGTCTGTCAATATCACAATTTCAATCAAGACAATAAAAAAAATTTCCCTTTTCTTCTTCTCTTGCCCTTCAGTAAATGTAGATGATGCAACTTCCTTGGTCTTGTGGAATACTTCAGGATGAACGTATTCAGATAGCAGATCTGAGTGAATAAAAATGTACATTTCTTTATTATATATAACGGACGAGCCATGGTAACGCAACGAGATGTTGCAAATGGATTCATAGAATAGAGGAAAAATAATATGATTTTTAGTATAGTGATGATTTAATCTCGTCTTAGTGAGCTGGGACAGGCATACATGCTGTAGATAAAGTTTTGAAGTTACACCCATGTTTAAAATTCCTTTATTTCAGAAATGGCACCCTGGTCATGGAATCACACAGATAAGACCTCAATGTTCTTCTGCTGAAAGCTAGAAGGTTCTTCTGGATCTCATGAATTATCACACTCTACACTATAAAAAACGAATCCAGACTGTAGTAATCCTCCGTCTTATCTTTACTTATCACCTTATTCTCACGACGTTATTCGAGTATTCACACATCCAGGCAGTCACTCAGGCGCCATACCGCTCTCGTTCTTTTGTTCTTTAACAGATGTGTTTTTATTTCTCCTGTGTTTCTTGTCATGTTCCCATCGTCAGGACCTTTTCCTTGCTGCTCTCTCCCCCTCTTTTCTCCACCGTCAAAGACACAACAGATGGTGCAGATAAATTTCACAACACTTTTCCCTCCCTGTGCGTTTTTGTCGTCTTCTTCACAGACGCGAGAACACATTCTGACTCTTCCAGATGCTACAGTTTGTCTATTAGTGTCAGGAGGCTTTACTGCAGAACACTCGCTCCTTATAAAAGTCTGTTCGGTTTAGGGCTTTCTTCTTCTACTGTTTCAGTGTTTCACATGGGCAGAGATTTGTAATGAACGAGCAAGAGATTTGATTGAATTAACGCTCGAATGCAGATCATATAGATCACAATTCACTGGCTTTAAGATATTACTTGTAGTCATTATGATAATACGGCTGTGTGTTATTTTGGTGTAATGGCCTTTTAGTAGAAGTGCTTTAGCAGAAGATGACTGCGATGTAATGGTTTGTGAGATGATTATTATTCAAGATGAATATAATATGTCGATTGTTCCCATTGGTCTGGTTCGTTTTTTCGCCCATTTACAGCGTGTAAGGAATAATCCATTTCAATTAACAAAAAAGATTTTCTCAAGTGTCAGCGTATTCTGTGATGTAAACTGCGATTTGAGTTTGTTTTCCAGACACGGGGAAGTCTACGGTACAGACGGTTTTACAGTTCCTTGTTAACATGAGAAGCTTGTCACATGACGAGAGTAATCAGTACTTGTCGGATAATCCCGTAGCTCTTTTGATGTTGCCATTGGTCTCTTGGCAGCCTAGCTGGTACGATTTTCTCTTGTATTTTTGTACGTTTTGGATTAATGCCCTGTTCTTAGTAATGTCACTGTCGTGCGCCATTTTCTCCACTTGTATTAATATGTTAAAAAACTATATTATAATTGTATCCGTAATTACTTTTGAACATGAGATTGAATGTAATTGGTTATTCTGAACACAGCCAAATCCCCAATTATAAAAGGTTATTGTAACTTATATATATATATATTTTTTTTTGTTATTTTTCCTATTTTTCCCCCCAAATATGTTTCTGGTTGTTTTTCATTTAACTTTTGTTGTGATATGATGGTCAAGGAGAAGGTAGGTGGAGGCTAGTTTTGTAGCAACTTAGCTCCCTTTATTTTGTTCATTTTTTTCTCTTTTTATTCCACTTTTCAGCGTTCTCTTTCACGCACACATGCACACACAAATACACACCCATGCATCCACTGGGTACAACTCGCTTTCTCTGGCTCCGGCCTCCATTCACAAACCACCGCTCTTAGTCACACACAAAAAAAACAACAACAAAAAAACAGCTAGACTTAAAAAAAAAACAAAAAAACCTACCTAAATATTGTTATTATACTTCATGTAAAAAAGAAATAATGAATAAATAAATTGGTTGCTATGCAATAGAAACGCAAACAAGAGTGAAGTTTATTTTTAATACATGGTGGTGGAGGGCGCATAAGTTACATGTTTCAGCACTATCTGTCTATGTATATTTAACATGACATAAATGTAAACATAAGATAAGAGAAGACAAACTTTATTGATTCCACACTGAGGAAATTCCCTCGTTAGGGAATACACACAACAGATACGAAAGACTACTCATTAATAGGGGTTAGTGGTTAGCACGTTCGCCTCACACCTCCAGGGTCCGGGGTTCAATTCCCACCGTGACCCTGTGTGTGTGGAGTTTGCATGTTCTCCCCGTGCTGTGGGGATTTCCTCCGGGTACTCCGGTTTCCTCCCCCAGTCCAAACACATGCATGGTAGTCTGATTGACGTGTGAGTGTCGACACTGTTTTATTATTTCCTTACACAGGTGAAAAACAGTTATGTACACTGCTTACTGTAATCTGTTCTCCATAATCACTTTTACGTCATCTTCAGGCTGAGCAGAGATACGTCCTGGGGTCACGGTCTTCATCCCATCGGTCGAAACTCAGGACTCAGAGAGACAATTCACTTCCTTTTTGGCTTTTCAAACACCAAATGATTTCATGCATTTACGGAATAGGAACATGAGTCATCTTTAATAGTAGTGAATAGGTTGATGTAATGGCTGTTGAAACAGATTAAGTGTGTGTGTGTGTGTGTGTGTGTGTGTGTGTGTGAGGCCTGCGCAGTGTATCCATCAATTAAGACTCATGCGTCCACAAACCCTCCCTATAGTTTGATGTGCTGACGGCATTTTACACCCAACATTACCTTCCCTTCATTTTCCACTGTAACTGCATTATATAACTGTCATGTTCCCTTACACTGGGATGAGGACAGGTGAAAAAGCAAAGAAGACAGGACGCACACACCCACACTGTCTTCTCAGACCCTGTCCGCATGTATACGGATATTTTTTTTGAAAACAACAGCATTGAAATAAATTGAAAACGCTCCACCCCAGTGATATCGTGTCATAAACTGTTATGTCAAGTGCCTCAAGAATAGTGTTAAGAGCTGTGTATTGAGTGGTAGAGAAAGGGAATTGGGGAAAAACACCAACACGGCCGAAAGACAAACACGAAGATACGTCGATTACGTGTGGTGGTGTGGGCTGATGATCTTATTGAAGTACTGTTTAAAAATTCAGATTGAATACAAAGTGTTTGTCCGGGTCTTATCCAAAATCTGCATTCGCTGGATGGAGTGGTGTATTCAGGGGCATTACAGCGAGTCATTCTGAAGCCTGTAATGAGAATGTAATAATAAAAAACGTCAAATGTTAAAACCTATGTTTTAAAACAATATCAGTATACATGTTTAGAGATTTAGAGGACTTTTTCCACAGTATAGCTAGACTATTAATCAGAAATGTACAGAAATAAATAAATAAAAAACCTCGATTTATTTATTCTATAATCTCCCCTTGCTTCAGGGGTTTCCTCCAGTTTCCTCCACCAGTCCAAAAATATGCGCTGTAGGGTGACTAGCATTTCCAAATTGTCCATAGTGTGTGAATGGGTTGGCACCTCGTCCAGGGTGTCCCCTGCCATGTCCTGCGAGTTCCCTGAGATAGGCTTCAGGCTCCCCCGTGACCCTGTGTAGGATAAGGGGTATGGGAAATGGACGGATTCATTTCTACTCACATGTGAACTCTCAGGTTGTTTTCAGACTTGCAGTTTATTTACAGACCCAAGCGTTAAGTTTGGTGAACTGTTTTCAAGTCCGGGAGTGGTCCAGAGAACCGATTCCAGGGCTTCCACCAAACCCTGATTTAGCCCGCATCAGCTGTGGAAGATATGGGGAGCAGTGGTGGCTTGGTGGTTAAGTCTCTGGGTTACTGATTGGAAGATTGGGGATTCAAGCCCCAGCACTGCCAAGCGGTCACTCTTGGGCCCCTGAGCTTGGCCCTTAACCCTCTCTGCTCCAGGGGGCGCTGTATCATGGCTGACCCTGTGCTCTGACCCCAACTTCCTTTCATGCTGGGGTATACGGAAAAAAAAAAAGAATTTCACTATGTATATGTGATGAATAAAGACTCATTATGCTTTCTCGGTGCTGCATGCTGAACGTGATTGGTTCAACTTGTCACGTTGCTTCCTGTTTTAAGTTCTGTCATGCTGGGGAACGGACTGTTATTGTCAGCGGCGGAGATTTAACCTTATTGGTATACAACATATATATAACCTGATTTTATTGGACTGGAGCAGCTCACGGCTCCTGATTTGAAGGAATTACAGTATTCCTGTCATTCCATGAAGCCATCATTCCATGCATCTCCGAAGCATCGTTCTTACCCCGAAAGTGTGAGTGTGGATACCGCAGAAATTTAAATAACATAAAAGTACTTACATCAAGTGTGAAAATGTCCTCAGTTACCACAAACACCAAGACAGAAACATGTGTATCTTTATTATCATGTCTCACTGCCATGGCCTGTCACAGTATCAGCGACATCATGGGGGTCGGATGAGTGTGTGGTTCATAACTCTCGCTGAGCTCCGGCAGCCGATTGAGATTTAAACCCAATTAATCCCAATGTTCCTGACACAAACTCTCAACAGATCATCTCCCACCCACAGGAGAATATGTCAGAACAAAAAAATTGTCCTAGAAGACTTCCTTATTCATAACTCTGCTCATGAGGTGCAACCTAATAAGCATTAGCTCAGAGAGGATTGCTTCTTAATTTCATTTCACACTGTGCTAATGGCTTTGACACGAAGACACGAAGAGGAGCTTCGGAAATCTTTCTCCCTAACGTCGGAGCTCGTAGCCATATTTCATTCCTGTCCTCTCCCTAGATTTAAAGCACCTTTAAAGATAACAAATTACATCAAGGAGAAAGGCAGTGAAGCCATTAATTGGTTTAAGTTTGTTGCTTTAATTAGGACTTCACTGGGGACAGAGATAAAGGATGTGAGCATGTGAATAGCTTAAACATCTTTTCCACTCCCTCTCTGTATCATAATTACCCACCCTTGATTTCGGTAATCTTAGTCTGCACAGGCTTATCGTGTGGATTCTTAAAGTTTAGGATTACAAATGACCTCAAGGAAGGCTGGAAGTATCAGAGGCACTGTAGTATGATTCAAACTCGTCATTTCAACATAGCATGCCATTGTTTTTGATTTATCTCATTATTTCCTATTTACCTTTAAGTTAAAGTAAAGGGGGCGGCTGTGGTGCAGGTGGTAGAGCGGGTTGTCCATTAATCGTAGGGTTGGCGGTTCGATTCCCAGCCTGGGTGACTCCACATGCCGAAGTGTCCTTGGGCAAGACACTGAACCCCAAGTTGCTCCTGATGGCAAGTTAGCGCCTTGCGTGGCAGCTCTGCTACCATTGGTGTGTGTGTGTGTGTGTGAGTGTATGGGTGAATGAGACACAGTGTAAAGCGCTTTGGATAAAAGCGCTATATAAGTGCGCCATTTACCTTATTACTTCGACTTAACCACTTGTTATTACATTATGTTGTGTTTTTGACTTAATGTTGCAACTTCAAGATTATTTCGAGCTATGCTGTTAAGACATTGTTTCGACTTAATATCTTTCAGGTTATTACACCATTATTTCAAGCTATCTCATTATTTCAAGATAGTATGTCACGTAATGTCTTATTTCCACTTAATAGTTTGTTGTTATTTCAATTAATGACCGCATTATGTCAAAAATGATATATCCTTGGCTTTATGTGCTACACGGTTACATCATTTGTTACTCAATTGCGAATCTGTTTTTAGAGGATTTAAACCTAACATGGTGAACAAATTATATTATAGAATTTAGGCAATTTTACTGCGGTTATCTCATTCAGTGTAGCAAGTAATAATCTGGAAAAACCTTTATAATATCACAGTCTAAAACTGGATTTAAAGTGAAGCAAATTACTAAATGAATCACATGTAAACGAATCACATGCAATGAATCACATAAAAATGAATCACATGATCATGGATCACATGAAAATTAATCACATGTAAATGAATCACACAAAATGAATCACATGTAAATGAATCATATGAAGACAAAAAGACAAAAACTATGTATTTGCATTTATATAATTCTGTTGAGTTATCTTGTTATTTAAATGTTTTATGTAAATTATTTCAAATTATGTCATTATTTTAAAATATTATGCCATTATTCTGAGACATTATCTTGGTATTTAGATACATATATGATCTAAATATGTTGACTTATCTCATTCATTCGATATATTATATAATTCTTATTATATATCTTACTATTATCCTGTTGCTTGAAATTAGTTATACTTTTGACTTATTATCTCGATATTTCAAGATATGTTTTATTATACCACAGTTATATCACAGTGTGATGTCATTATATTTACTTAATATCTCATTATTTCAGATTATTTACTCATAAATTGACCTCAGAATTTCATCTATAATCATATAGCAACATATAATCTTGTTACTCCAATTGCACGTTTAACGGGTACTCCAGTTTCCTCCCCGAGTCCATAGACATGCACGGTAGGCTGATTGGCGTGTCTAAAGTGTCCGTAGTGTATGAATGGGTGTGTGAGTGTGTATGTGATTGTCCCCTGCGATGGACTGGCATCCTGTCCAGGGTGTTCCCCGCCTCGTGCCTGATGCTCCCTGGGATAGGCTCCAGGTTCCCCGTGACCCTGAACAAGGAGTAAGCGGTAGAAGCTGGATGGATGGATGAGAATGAAACTATCTCTGAAATTTAAGGCTATGCACATTGGCGTTTTCAAACCGGAAACTCTTTAAGCAAAGGTATTAATGCTTGAAAGCTATGCTTTAATTTGCATATAAATGCTGAAAATATGTACACATCAACATTTAAAACAAACAAAAAAAAATTGTACACTATGTATGAATACTTTTTGTTTATTCATCTCAGCTCTGGTGATGTACCCCAGTGATTGCTCATATATACACCATCATAAAGCAGAAAGCTAATTGGCTTCTGTCACCTTGGGTGAAGTGTTGTGACTTTTCGCTCACTGCTTCTCAGTTCTAATAATCCATCCTGTTTTTCAGATGTTCGCGTAATCACTATGAGTGCTGAGGACCTGAGACTTGGGATCATTTTCAGTTGTTTCAGCACATGGGGAAAATCTTCAGACGTGTACTGGATTGATCCTGATGGCTCTTTATTATCTTGCTATGGACCTCTAGGGCTCGAGTGTTTTGCAATTGGACGTGTAATTTATATACAGTTTAGAGCACAATACCAACTAATTCATTATGAATTAACATTAAACATATCACAAGAAACTGCAAATGAAGATAGAGCCAAGCGTGTTAATTAAATAACCAACACCCCCCAACCCCCCAAGCCCTACACCGACCCCCCCCCCACCCCAAGTCGCACATTTCAAAGAAAATGACAAAGAATTTAACGTTTAAGAGCGGCATGAGAAAAAACATGGTATCCCTTTACAGATCTAGCAGTTGAAATTAAGATTTGTTTCCAAGGAAACCTGGCTCGGGAACACAGCAGTTATCTTGGATTTGGGCCTTGAACTTCCTGGTAGTCCAATAAAATGTCAAACATCAAATTAGTTCCTTAATCAAAAGGGGCGAGTGGGGATTCAGAACAGTTTATTGGAAGCGTGACATCTTCGAAACATGTTGCTGGCTCTTTGCACAGAGACACCGTTTAAATCAAACAGATTTTTGGAGAACACATTCCAGAAACATTGTTATAAAGTGTGAAGGATAGAATTTAGGAAGCAGAACACATCAAAACCTGTACTAAGTTGTCGTAACATTTATAACTGTCGCATTAAAACGCTCGTAATATGCAGAGATCGCTGAATCAACTGGTTTAAAGATATTGATTACTCAGTTTCGGTTCAGAGTGCATGTTTTAAGCGCTTGAATATAGAAGTTACTGTAACTTAAACTTGTAAAGGCAGGACACAAGTGTGTTTACTCAGTGTATGTTTTATTAAGGGCACATGCCAGTGGATCAAAAAAGCTGATAGCAACGATCTCCGTCAGCCCAACGGAACATTCGATTGTGTTCTCAAAGAGGGAGAGTTGGAGCTGTTGTAACAGGGGTCAGTTGTAATGAAGTGGATGTAACCGAATATGAAAATATTATTTTAACAGATTATGTGCTCTAAATAGATTCATATAGAGAAATAAATAGGAGGTGGCCATGTTAAAGACCACGTTTATTAGCATGTAGCGCAGTGCGATGGATTTCGAGCGTCCTGTTCAGGGTGTTCAGGGTTGCGGTGGTTTAAAATATATCGTAATTTAATTAAAAATTGGGAAGCTAAATGACTTAGAAGTTATTTTTTGCATGGGAAACAAAATACTTTCTACGATCATATCCTCAACATATACTCAAATACATATACTCGCCCACCACTTTATTAGAAACGCATGTTCAGCTGATCATTCATGCGTTTATTATCTAATCAGCCAATCATGTGGCTGCTGCACAATTCATACAATCATGCAGGTTCAAGTTAAGTGCTTTAGGTTTATGTCCATGTTCATGTTCATGTTAAACATGCTGAAATTTTGTTTTTGCTTTCCTTGGTGCCAGACAGGCTGGTTTGAGTATTTCAGAAACTTCTGATCTCCTGGAGTTTTCATGCACGACACAAGGTCTCTAGATTTTACACAGAACAGCGCCGAAAACAGAACGCATGGAGTGAGTGACAGATCTGTGGGCGGATCTGAACCTTGTTGATGAGAGAGATCAGAGGACAGTGGTCAGAGGTCAATGGTTTGCATTGACAGGAAGACTAGAGTAAGTTAAAATAACCATTTTTGGCTGCTATGGTGTGCAAAAAAGCATTTCAGAATACACTGCACCTAAAACTTTGAGTCTAATACGTATAATAATAAAGTGGTGGTTGAGAGCATATTTCACACAGACTTGATGATGTGGATGAAGTGTGGGCAAAAACAGAGGTTTGGAATATCGATTTACTTAAAAAAAAAAATGTGACAAATGTTACGACTGAACCCAGTCTCCCTATATGTTGCCATCTACTTAGAGTAGATGATGCCAATTTGCCTCAGAAATTTCACCTTTTCAATCAGGCCCTACTTGACAACGCTGTTGCTATGCTGTTATTAATAGTGATCCAGTAATTTTGTATGGATGTTCAGTGGATAATGTGAATAAATCCTTTAACTTATCCATTCATACTGTACCTAATCATTAAATCAACACCCGCTTCAACCTTCTTCAGGGTCGTGGGGAACCTGGAGCCTATCCATTCATACACTATGGACAATTTAGACATGCCAATGCATACCTACCATGCATGTCTTTGGACTGTGGGAGGAAACCGGAGGAAACCCCCGGAGCACGGGGAGAACATGCAAACTTCGCACACACGGCCCCGGCGGGAATCGAACCCCGGAGGTGTGAGGCGAACGTGCTAACCACTAAGCCACCGTGCGTTAATCCACACCCACTTAAGCCCAGTGTGTGATGAGTGTATGGTTATAGATGTATTCCTGGATTGGTCAACTAGGATCGTTATATCTAGAAAATGGATGTTCTTGCTCATTGGTGGATCTTTATATAGGTGAAAGTGATTGTAGGTGTGGACATAAGACGTATATTCGTTTATGTCCTCCTGTTATATATTACTTTATGAATTCTGAGATGAAGATCAGGTAGCTACGATTATTAAGGACCATTGTTTGGCAGCTTGTCCGTTTGTGAGATGGACGCTACGTATAAAGCATCCAGTAAACACCATAATTCCATTTACATTCGCAGGGATAGGATAAAAAAAAATAAAATAATTGACTGTCAGGTTTCATCGTATTACAGCATGGGCCGACATTCTGCTTCCGAATGAAGTGATAAATGTGCTGCATTATGTCCAGTAATTAGAAAGTTAACTTCAGTTCCTGTTAATCTGATGATTAATAATAATTAAGATTAATAATAATCATCATTCTGTGACATCCACAGTCTTTTTGTGGGTGCAGAATTATAGAGTACAAAAGATAAGATGCTGGAAGGGAAACTCGTAGAGCTTGGTCGAGTTGTTTGTTTGTTGTTAATTAGTTAGTTAATTCATTGATTAACCAAATAACGAGTTAAGCAACGTAACTTAGAAAGTTAGTAAAGTGAAGTGAGTAAAGTAAGTCTGAAGTAAGCGAAGGAAGTAAGTGAAGCAAACCATTCAATTAAGTAAGTAAAGTTACATAAGGACGTGACGTTATATAAGTAAGTCAATTATGTAAGTCAGAAATATACTGTGTAAAGATGAGTAAGTATTTAAAGTTACATAATTAATTAAGTAAATGAAAATATGAGTGTGACTAAATCAATTTACATAAGTGTGTATATAAATATAAGCATGTAAGTAAGTAAATTAGCTTATTAAGATGTTGAGTGAAGTTATGTACGTAAATACGTAGGTATATAAGTATAGCTAAGTAAGGAAGGAAAGAAGGTAAAGTAAGTAAGTATGCAATTAAGTACGTAAGCAACGTAAGTAAGTAAATAAAATACAAAAAGAGTTGGCAGAAGATTCATAGAGCACACGTACTTATATTAACCAAAGTGTCGTACCTAGAATAAAATAGACCTACACTGGAAATGTAAAATAACATGAGAGATTTAAGAAATTACACTTAAGACCCGGGAAATTTCAAGCTACAACATACAACAGTAGATGGAAACGAACTATTGTAAACAGTCCAGTTTCAGGCTTATTTTGTCTGGAAAATGACATGACGTTCCTAATATTCTGGACATTTTCCAGTAAACACTCCACAGATTGTATGCACTGATGTTGGTGAAATTTATTTGTTCCGATTATTAAATATTCATGAACAAAACTCGAGGCTTGAGAATAACATTAATGCTACTGTAAGACTGCTCTCCGTCTGCTCCGGATATCCTAATACTGATACCTACATCACGACCAGATTCAAATTTCTCTTTTATAATTAGGAAACCTAGTATATTGACCTGTCCTGGAAACCAGCGGGATCTGTAAAAGTGGCCCACTGTGTGTCCTGGTCCTTACTTGTCTCCTTTCTCTTATTCTCCGATCTATTATTTGATCTATTCGGTCCATCTTACGTCGAATTCTAAGTTTTCCATGCCAACACAACTTTAATCTTTAAAGGACGTTGACGAGCAGATGAAGTGAACTCCATGAATCTAAGCACGGCGCATGTAAACAGCATCTGTTCAACAATCCCCCACTTCACTCTGCTAACTAAGTCACAACGTGAGAATGTATTTTTGAATCCGGGACTTAAGGTTATATTTTTGTTGATATTTACAGTTCATTAACAGGGTTTAATTGTGTCAATGAGGCTTTAAAATAATGTGTTATTGCTTATTGGGTCTTGTGTTTTAAAGCTCGTGGTGTGGGGTGAGGCGTTGGAAGTTTATGGCAGAAACAAGGATGAAATACGTCGCAGATGGAGTGGCACGGCTCACTGTTTCGGATTTGGAGATAATTACCAGTCGGCAAATGTGTCGTAAGCTAACGGTTATTATTGTACTCTTTCTCCATCGAATTCCAATAAAGAGGATGCTCACATGCACGATCAAGACAGCAAGGACATCTTTGCTGCTTGAAATCTCACGATCTTCATGAATGATGGTTTTCCTTGACAGCACACCCTGTTGTGCTTTATTTCTCATTGTAAATCAGTGTTTAAAGCCCACCATTTGATTTATTTTGGAAAACAGATCCAGGTTTCCATCCATCTTCTACCGCTCACTCCTTCTCACGGTCACGGGAAACCTGGAGCCTATCCCTGGGAGTATCGGGCACAAGGCGGGGTACACCCTGGACAGGGTGCCAATCTATCGCAGGGAGATCCAGATTTGATTTTCTACATTTGCACATGAGACCAACAAGCCGATATTCGCAGTTTCCCCCGAAGGAAATATCTAAGTAGAACATGTTTTCTGACGACAGACCCAGATTTCACCCCTTAATATATATCATCCAGGTGTAACCTTTAGCGAATGCTTGCTGGATCTGTAGTGTGTTTGATTTCAGGTGAGCTGATCTCTCACTGTGTGTCTCCGAGGTTAGTTTCAGAAGCTGTTCTGTAAATATGATTTCCTCCCGCGCGTGCCGGTGCTGGTGGCTGTGACTTTTGAGTTTAATTAAAAACCGAGGCTCCTCAGAGACTCAACAAATTCATCCTTGAACTTTTTTTAATGTGACTGCTATGTTTGTATTAAGGAGTAAAATATGCCAGGTTTCTCACGAATGCTGTAGAAGGCATGCGTAAAGGTCGCACAGTTTACACGTCACGCTAACGAACCGTTGCTGTTTTTTTTCTTTCTTGGAAACGGCCACTGCCACCATGTACACCAATGTAAAACATGCTATCTGGTTGCATACAAGCACCTGAAAACGGCCAGATCTCATGAATCAGGTGTGAATTAAGGTAGGAAAAAAATAATGGTTTGACATCATCGATCACAAAGAAGCTCACAGAGAGAAACTGCTACGTTTTCACAACGGTGTATCTTCTCATACACTTTGGGCTCTTGAAATACCACTTTTTTTTTTTGCGTGAATGCTCTTACAAATGATTTACGAACACATTTGTTTGTGTCCAGCTACATAAGGCCATTAAAAGTAATATTTTCATTAAGGTTCCCTATATTTATGGACGTTAGGCATTATTAATCCATACGTAATGTTAACAAAGTAAGTTAGCACACATGTTAATCGATGTTTGTTTAAATTTGAATGAAATACACCTGCACTGACGTTTAACGTTTATTTAATCCCATGACTTAATATACATCCATATAAATAAGCAGAGATTAAAATACAGCATGCTCCTGCATGAAACTTACTGAAGTCTAGTGTTCAGGTGTAAATTTTGGAACTTGCTTTCGCCTTACTTTTTGAATTTTGCCTGGTACATGCTGAAGGAACAACTGCTCGGAGCTGATAACAGGAGCTAACTTGTTTCTCTGACATTTCACAACATTAAATGTGTAGGGAATAACACATGACAAAAAAAAAAAAAACACCCTCCACCTTGTGCTGCATCACACCTCCTGGATACATTATTTTGGTACAACCCCGATTCCGAAAAAGTTGGGACAGTATGGAAAATGCTCATAAAAACAAATAGGAACGATTTGTAAGCGTATTTTGACTTGTGTTTAAACAAAGAACATATAAAGACAAGGTATTTGATGTTTTACCTAATCACCTGCATGGTTTTATTTGAAGGTAAACACATTCTGAAAAAGTTGGGACAGGGGCAATTTAGGACTAGTAGCGATGTCCATCCATCCACATATTCCTGCTTCAGGGTCGCGGGGAACCTGGAGCCTATCCCAGGAAGCATCGGGCACAAGGCGGGGTACACCCTGGACAGGGTGCCAGTGCATCGCAGGGCCTAATAGCGATGTGATAAGTTGAAATGTGAAACAGGTGAGGCAATCGTCTAATCGTTGTATGCAAGAAACCTCCAAAAAAGGCCTCGTGCTTCAAGAGCATGGATGGTTCGAGGCTCGCCAATCTGCCAGCGAATAATCCAACACTTTGAGAACATCATTCCCCAAGACAAATCAGTAGGATTTTGGGAATTTCATCTTCTACAGTGCACGATATAATTAAAAGATTCAAGGAATTCGGTCAAATCCTATTGCGTAAATAGCAAACCACTTCTGAATCCGTGTGATCTCCGATCCCTCAGACGTCACTGCCTAAAAAACATTAAAAACATCTTAATCATTATACTATTGTTACGGAACGGGAGGTGGAAGCAGAAGCATGTGTAGATCAGCGTCTTTATTTTTACACAGCAGAGAAAACAGAGGAAACGCGGTCTATATATTAGCATCAGAGGTTCAAAGACTCATTTAATACTGCGCCAAGTGCAGAGCAACACGAGGGGTTGAAATCACAGACACAATCAAACTAAAACACAGACACCTGGAGTAAATCAAGACACTCCCGCGAACATCAACCAATGCTTAAACAGAAGGAGGACCAAAACCAAAACAAAGGCACGTGTCCGTATGCCACAGTTCGGTCTTGTGCACTCGCACTCTCCACAGCCGTGCGGGCATGTCAATCGAAATAACAAGGTACCAAGTTAAAATAACAAGATACTATTGTGAATTTTAGACTTTTAAATAAAATAGCAACATCATATCCTACACTATCCAATGGTATGTAGTCAGCGTGATCAATTCACATACTATTAACATAAAGCAGTTACATTATGAAATCTTGTTGGCATTGACAGGTACTACAACTATAGTATTTAAACTGACATGATTAAACTGTGTGTGGTAGAATAGAGCAGTGGCGATGTGGCATTTGTAAAATGAGAGTAACCTGGGTTTGATCCTCAGCTCAGGTGAGAGTGTGGAGTATGATTTTATTCAGGGCATTGAAAATATATAATCGAATCATGTTGGATGTTCAAATACAAGTGATGTTAACGGAACTGAATTCATGAACGTCGAACCGATGTACGTATTTGAATTCGGTAAATTCAGCGAGCTTTTTTCAGTGTAAGATAAGATCTTACGTCAAATGTATGAGATGTTAATCACTTCAGCAACTTGTAGTTCAGGGCTGCTGTGGTTTTGTGCTTATTTATTGTTAGAAGCATACAATTAAAATTGAAATGAGTTGAAGTGTACTAAAAATTCTAATTAAAGGGGATAGCGTGGTACACTTAATACAAATTTATTTGGTACATTTGAGATTATTTACTTCTTATAATGGTCATAAATAAAAATATCTCATATAGCAGTGGTTCTATGTCAGGGTTATTGTGATTTATTTATTAATGCAGTCAATAATTCATTGATTTTTTTTTTCAGCTCACCATAATTAAAGCTTCTATATTTATTACTGAGTGTTTTTTTTTATTTGATAGTTATTAGATTGTATGACATCCTTTGAAATGGTTTAATCTAAATCCCAGTAACTCACAAATAAGTAGCCTAGAAATAATGTCACCTTATTGAAATAGTGTGTTCTCTCAGTGTGCTCAGAGGGTAGTGGTGCTTGCTTGACAATTAATCTCTGGGTTACTGATTGGAAGGTCAGGGGTTCAAACCCTAGCATTACTAGGTTCTGGGTTACAGATCGGAAGGTTGGGGGTTCAAGCCCTAGCATTACCAGGCTCTGGGTTACTGATTGGAATGTCGGGGGTTCAAGCCTTAGCACTACCAGGTTCTGGGTTACTGATCCGAAGGTTGGGGGTTCAAGCCCTAGCATTACCAGGCTCTGGGTTACTGATTGGAAGGTCGGGGGTTCAAGCCTTAGCACTACCAGGTTCTGGGTTACTGATCCGAAGGTCGGGGGTTCAAGCCTTAGCACTACCAGGTTCTGGGTTACTGATCCGAAGGTTGGGGGTTCAAGCCCTAGCATTACCAGGCTCTGGGTTACTGATTGGAAGGTCGGGGGTTCAAGCCCTAGCACTACCAGGTTCTGGGCTACTGATCCGAAGGTTGGGGGTTCAAGCCCTAGCATTACTAGGTTCTGGGTTACAGATCGGAAGGTTGGGGGTTCAAGCCCTAGCATTACCAGGCTCTGGGTTACTGATTGGAAGGTCGGGGGTTCAAGCCTTAGCACTACCAGGTTCTGGGCTACTGATCCGAAGGTTGGGGGTTCAAGCCCTAGCATTACCAGGTTCTGGGTTACTGATCGGAAGGTTGGGGGTTCAAGCCCTAGCACTACCAGGCTTTGGGTTACTGATCAGAAGGTCGGGCGTTCAAAGCCCCAGCATTGCCAAGCTGCCACTGTTGGGCCCATAAGCAAGGCTCTTAACCCTCGCTACTCTAGGTGCGCCGTATCATGACTGACCCTGCACTCTGACCCCAACTTCCTACCTCCCAGCAAAGAAAAAGAATTTCACTGTGCTGTAATGTATATGTGACCAATATAGATGCATTATCATTTCTGGAACAATAAATTGGTTCCAACACATATCCAAAATAATTTCGTTCATGAAATAAATCTGGATTGCGAGGGCCTGTGGAATTGATTTTAGGGATCCCTGGCTGCAAAACATTTGAAAGTGCCTGTCATAGACTGTTAAAATTTAGTCATGGCACTTGGATGGACTTTATAAAATGGCATCCAGGAGGAAAGTGGTGTTAATTGCTGTGGGTGGATGCTGCTCCCCTTGTGTGTTCCAGATGGTCTAGACCAACACAAGCTGCTTCTTTATCAACATTGTCAGCACTGTTTATGTGTGCTGGCACTCTAGTGATGAACGCATGCTGTGAATTTGGAATGCATCCCAAGAATGACCACCATTTTCCCGTCTGACAGTCTGTCTGTTTCCCAGCTACTTTAAGAGTCAGGTCCCTTGGGATAAAACTTTCTATCAAGTGGATGAATGCAAATATGAATGAATGATACTGGAAGTGATCGTTTATCGATTTGCTTATTTGAGGTAACTGGGCATGTAATTGTCATGATCAATGATGGCCAGTCGTGATATTAGATGGGAGGTAAAAAATTAAATAGGTATCAATAGATCACCAGTGAAACTGTTGGAGTTGAGCAATGGCTTATAGCTCGAGGTCTCATTGATGGCACATGAGGCATGATGTTTCTAATAATGATATAAAGGATGATCATATTTTTTCTTGACATCTAAACATTGTTTCATTAGAGCCACATGGACAACAATAATCTGATATTAACCCGATTAAGACAATACTCTGATTAAGAAACTAGCATGTAAACAGCGATCATTGATGACCTTAATCCGATTCAAGTCATACATTCGAAGTAAACACAAACCAAATTAAGACGTGTGGAGTAATCCTGTTTTAGTCCGATTTAGCAGCGCTCAACCGTTTCACAGCACACAAGAGAGCACGGCTGCGTCCCAAACCGCGTACTTACCTGCTATATAGTAGGTGAAATGCATGTATTTCGGCTACTATACAGACCGTAAGTACGCGGTTTGGGACGCAGCCCACGGCTTCAAGCAGTCGTCTATTTGCACGTAGACCATGACAAATAATTAACCGCACTTGAAACAAAATAAAAACACCCAAAACTGTATACGGTCCAATAACGAAGATGAACTGTATGTCGATACGTGAAACTCTGGAGGGAACGTCGGACGTCGTTTCGTGGGGACGTAATGACGTGTGCCGTTATTCGATCCATTTTCTATAACACGTAAAACCTGAATATGAAAGGAATATTCTAAAAGCGACTCACCTTAATCACAATATTGTCTTATTCAGAATAAGGTCAGTCATTAGATTACTGCTGTCCATGTAAACGTAGTCACTGACATCATTTCTGACAAATACGTCAGACATGTTGTTGTTGTCGATTTTTTTTTAAAGCTAATATCTCTCAAGAATGAGAGCAATGACAGTAGGTCAAATGTGACATATTTCCAAAAGCTCTTTTCTACCTGTTCGAACACTTGAACATTAATTTCGAAATGCAGCTGGTCTCGTTCGACAGAAAAAAACTCCCTACATTAATCGCTCTGACGGTAATGCTATCTGCATTCTAGCTCACGTCAAACCACTCCAACTGTCACCAAAAAAAAAAAGCAAACCATTACTTTCTTAGTCCCAATTTGAAAACAGCGAGAGTGTGAGATTATTACGTCTCACATATGTCTAAATATCACAGATAAATGGATAATTCTGTTGTAGTTCATTTGCTGTGTTATTAGCAGTTTTATTTGGTGAAATGACATTGTTGCCAAAGTGGTGTGTGTAGATATTTTCAGAGCTTTTCCTTCATATCTTATCTATACACTCATGAAGCAAAGGACAAACTCATAGACCTAATGCTTGAATAGCTTGTAAGTGTTAATTAGTGTGTTCATTTATCTCTTTGCCTGTTTGGAAAATCATTTTAAAGACACTCTACTCTACATGTCACCGTAGATCGTGGGGGCGGAGCTTTGTGAACATGGATGAGAATAGGGGGTGGGCTTAAGGACTAAAAAAATATATAATAAAATAAAAGCCATTTACTTAACTGTTAGAGAGCTAATCTTACCTAATGCACTTTTAAGCACCATGTTGAATTCTTTATTTCATTTTCTTCAATTTAAGTTTATTTAACTTTTTTTTTCCCCACATCCAATCTACTCATCAGTCAGTCAGTCAGTCAGTCATGTATGAGTCTGAGATAAATCCTCAAACCATGCCATGGTTAAAAGTACTGAGATGACTTTTTCCCAATTCTAATGCTCAGTTCATTAACATTAACTAAAGCTAATTTGTACTAATTTAACTGTGCATGATTTTATGCATTACGTTGTGCTGCTAAATGATTGGCTGATTGGATAATTGCATGAATGAGCAAGGGTACAGGTGTTTCCAATAAAGTTGCCAGTAAGTGTACTGTATGTTTGAAGTGAAGTCTGAAAATACTCTGAGCTTCTACGCTGCAGGAATCCGTCTCTGTGTGTGTGTGTGTGTGTGTGTGTGTGTGTGTGTGTGTGTGTGTGTGTGTGTGTGTGCGTGCGCGCGGTGTAGCTGTGTCTTTTTCATTTCCCATGGACACACTCACACAGCCTACGTTCCTGTGCCAGACAGAAGTCATTTATCAAATCCATCTGCCACATGTAATGCGTGTTGTGAAGCGGGAGCCACAGCTTTGCACGCCAAACATCGGTCCATTGGAATGAAGGACAACAAAAGGGAAAATATATCAAAATAAAAATGGTAACACAAATGCAGGGGCTCTGCTTCTTGTACTGATGCAGCATCTGTCCAACAGCAGGGAGATAGACAGAATAGAATACAAGACATGCTGCATCCACTGGATGCTATAAATATATTGACGAGTGTTACCTGGGATTTTTCCTTTATATACTTTTATTGATAATATCAAGGCCAATTCCAAGTACTCTATTTCTGCAAAGTCTACATTCTGAGGAAATTATGTATTACTACTGCATTTTGTACCAAGGCCTATATATATATTCCTTGCTAAAGAAGCTGAGGGTGAAGGTGATGGACTAGCAAAGCATGTCTCCAGACCTAAACCCTATTGAGCATCTGTGGGGCATCCTCAAATGGAAGTTGGAGGAGCACAGGGTCTCTAACATCCACCAGCTCCGTGATGTCATCATGGAGGAGTGGAAGAGGACCCCAGCGGCAACCTGTGAAGCTCTGGTGAACTCCATGCCCAAGAGGGTTAAGGCCCAATTTGGACATTTTCACTTAGGGGTGTACTCACTTTTGTTCACTTTTTATCTGAATTTACACTGTTACACAAGCTGTACACTCACTACTTTACATTGCAGCAAAGTGTCATTTCTTCAGTGTTGTCACATGAAAAGATATCATCAAATATTTACAAAAATGTGAGGGGTGTACTCACTTTTGTGAGATACTACATATATATATATATATATATATATATATATATATATATATATATATATATATATATATATATATAACTTGCTGTTATTAAATATTCACGTCACCAAGTTATTATGAGATTAAAGAAGAAAAATTGTGAGGAAAGCATCATGTTATCATGATGAAAACATTCTAACAAGAAAAACATCACGTTTCCATGACACCCCCCCCCCAACCCATACCCCAAAACCCCACCCCACCATGTTTTTATGAGACAAACCTCGCAAGAAAATCGTGCAGTTGACAAATTAGCTCAATGTTACTTCATGCTTGGATTAAACCACAATGAGATTTTAATGTCAGTGAGCAGCGTAGACAATATCGTTGTACACATCACGAAGGATTCTCAAATACGATGTTGATAAACACTGCTTTATTCCTAGCTGATCAATTTGAACGAAACGGGAAACTTAAATTACGACATATTAAATGTCTACAGGCCGGGTAAGCTGGAACACCAAACAGTGTCAGGCTTTAATTAAAACTCTTGGAGCCTCATGGAAGCTTTGTGTTAATACAAAGAGTTGAATAACGCTTGAAGTTATACTTGACATGATGCGTCTGGTGTAAATTGACCTTAGTACATGCGGCAAATCTTTGACATATATGTATTTGTGTAGTTTTAGTATTAGTAAGCTGGTCTATCATGCCAGTAAATGCTTTCACTGTTCTGCTGTGTCTTTTCTCAGCCACTAGGATGAGACAGAAATTGGTCTTTGCTGCATCAGAGCATCGGAAATGAAAGAGGAGGGCTGGAGGTGTAAGGTGTGGATGAGCTACAGAGCCAAGTCGTGACAGTGAGTGGGCCGTAGATGGAGAGGCAGATGGTCTCAATCCTGCATTCAGTGTTACTGCAGGGTAACACAGCACCAATCCTAGACATGATCTCTCTCATTTGTTTTCTCTCTCTCTCTGGAGGACACCCTCCTACTTCCTACATGATGCACTAATATAATCTGTAGTCCTAATATCTTCTTTATTTCCCATCCATCCATACATCCATCTTGGAGCCTATCACAGGGAACTTGGGGCATAAGGCAGGGGCAGGGGACACCCCGGACGAGGGGTCCAGCTCGTCACAGGGCACAATCGCACACATTTTCACATACTATGGATAGTTTGGAAATGCCAGTTAGTCTAAAACACGTCTTTGGAATGTCAGAGGAACCAGCAAAAGTACCCGAAGAGTACCCGAAGGAAACCCCTGGTGCACAGGGAGAACATGCAAGCTCTGGCGGAGACGGGATTTCAGCCCCCAACCTGGAGGAGTGATGCATACATGCTAACCACTAAGCCACCTTGCCCCACACAGTAGAAAGATAACCCTCCACCTATAGGACTAAATAAGACCATTTTTCCAAATTGCAAGTATTAATGTGTGCCAGTGCTTGTTCTAGCTGCCTAATTCATCTGTAGATTGTGACGGAGTCATTGTGTGATGAGTCAAACTCGATCTGTTGGTCCAGAGATTGAACAATCTCTACTGGATTTGAAATATTTACGGACTAGGATTATGGAGCATGGATGCTTTCTCTTTCTTTCTTTCCCAGAAGTGGTCATGATGGTTTCCATGGTATCAGAAAGTGAGCCACCTTTTAGAACAGACGATGAAACGTGTTTGGGTGCTTACCAATTGTGAAGTAGCAGCAGTTTAAGAGCGATGATGATTATGCTGGAGATAAACTGTTACCTCGGCTCCTGGCAGAGCAGCAGATCCACCTTTTGTAACCCCCTTTAGTTGGATATAGCTGGTAGAAAGTGAACCGGAACAGCATCATCTGATTAGCAAAGTGTACCTGTTAGCACCATGTTATACAAAACTGTTATCTGATTTCATAAGGCTAAGCTGGTATTCAGAGTTTTCGGTGTAAACAACAGGCTTTATGAATTCTAAGCTCTCCAAATTAAATGATCAGCGCTGAGAACTGTTGTGTTAGAACATGTTAAATATACAGTAGAATAGATAAATCCCGAAGAGAATTAATCACTTTCCATCAACCCTAAAGCCATTCTGCGTTCTTTCACTAAGTGTTGAATTGATTTGGATTATGTGCTTGATATGCATCACCAAACAAATACTCTAAAGCTTGTGAAATAGGTTTCAGGAATTGACTAAGGGAAAGGAAAAAAGGCATTTAGGCTTAGGCACTCATGCAGACACGAGTGAATAAGTACCTCGCGTAAATATTTACCCCCTTTGAACTTTTCCATATTTTGTAGTGTTACACCCTGGAAATGAAATAAACTTAATCAGACTTTTTAATCACGCCCTGGATCAATACATGGTAGACCTATCTTCCTGGGTCTTCTGGTATATGTTTTCATCTGCTATTATATTTATCTGCTATCATATTTTGTCTGTGGGTCTGTGACGTCACATTGGATATCCCCTGTCAGTGACGTCACTTCATGTTTTCTTCAGCACGGAAATACATTTTTATGTTTATATCCTTATCTGTAAATGTTAGAAATTCACGCCAGTATGTCCATTTGACATAACGGCTCGTCGAGTCTCCGTTAAACTTCACTGAACGAGCGCGCGTCCACGCGTCAATCAAACAGCACGCGATAGAATGGAAGCGCAATAACTCTGACTACAATATTCATTTTGATCAAATATGTTGTTTGAGGCTATATATAGAAACAAAAGTGATTGTGATTTTATGAGAGCGGTAACTCTAATGGGGTTATAACATGTAATTGTTTATAAATGTAAGAAGTGTTGTACATTTACAGAATATAGGACAACACCGGGCAGAATGTGTAATAACATGTTAGGTTTTTTTTTCAAAAGAAATCCAAATAACCGAATTTAAAAAAATAATCGACAGATTAAACGATTATCAAAAAAAGAATCGTTCGCTGCAGCCCTAGTTTATATTCAAGTCTGATTTTCTCTACTGATTCCTAACTGTAGATGTTGGATGATGGTTTTGGATTGTCTCCACCCACCTGTCACGAGGAGGGAGGAGCCAGGCTGTGAGGATGCCCAACTGCCACTGATTTGGCGAGTGGGAGACAGAGAGAGATAAAGGAGCGGATGGAAACGCCAGAGAGAGAAAGTTTGGTTTATTATTAAACATTACGTTTATGTTCAGCCGGTTCCCGTCTCTTCCTTGCCCGTCTTTGACGTTACGGTGGCTTATAATGATTTATTCTTTGTTTGTTTGTCTAAAACTCTTAAAACAGAGGAACGGCTCTGTCCTGAGGGTTGGTTGGGTGAGAAGAAACATAACTGGTCTGTTGATTTGAAATGCTTTGCGGTGTCGTAAGTTCGCAGAGCGCTCGTCTGAATGAGACCTGTAGCCTTGCAGATACGTTCACTGCTCTCTTCGTTTTCTCTACAAAATAGCTGTGGTTTTGTTCCAGAGAAAAAGCATCGTATTTTCTGTAAAGTCATATTCATTCCGGTCTTGTGTCTTGACGTGGTTCCTTTTTTGAATCGATTTTGCACATCTTCCTTTCTTCTTCGGAAAGTTACTCAAGCTCTGTCAGATTGGCCGGAAACTACTGGTGAGCACAGATTTCCAAGTCTTTTACCACAGATTCTCAATCAGCTTGAGGTCTCGGCTTTGACTCGGCCATTATGACACATTCAGGTTCTTGGTTTTGAGCCACTCCAGTGTAGCTTTGGCGGTATGCTTAGGGATATTGTCTTTTTGGAAGATGAACCTCAGTAGTCTCAAGTCCCAGTCTCTTGTAGACTGGAACAAATTGTCTTTTCTTCTAGTACTGGCTCCATCCATCTTTCCCTCCATACTGACCAGGTTCCCAGTTCCAGCTGAAGCATTCACACAAGAGATTCCACAGATTCACTCCATCGCCTTTATTCCTCAAATGTTTCTTTGTCTTATGGAGCAGTTTAGAACAAGTACCGAATTCAAACTTGAATGACTGTGGATAGCGTGAACATGGTATATGTTGATTATTTTCAGAAATGTAGAACTTTCCAGCTTGTTTCCACGCAGAGGTGACTCAGCCATGGTGAAAAGAAGCAGCAGCGTTTAAATTCAAATTGATCCAAAAAAAAAAAAAAAAAAGAGGCTCCTCACTTCAGTGGAAATACCTGAGAGGAAGTTATGTCAGTGCAGATCAACCCGGTCATGTTTCACTGTCAAATGCTTTTAGCTTATTATCCAAACTGCCACACTCGGATGGACATTCTTCCTCTCAGACAGAGATTTCTTTCAGATGGAGTTCAAGACCCCGGCAGTTCTGAACAGCTTTTTTTTTTTTTTAAATATATATTTTTTTAATCTTTCCTCCTCAAAGCAAAAGCTTTATCTTTGCAGCTGTTTTCATACAGAGACTGGAATAATCCCAGAATTATTTCCTTTTTTTTTTCTTTTCTTTTGTTCCTTCGTCCAAGATATTCCCAGGAATAATTATATTCCAGAAGGATAGTAGACCCACCCGTTGTGTTCTCATTATTACCCTGACATATTATGAATACTTATTAACAGCTTCTCACTGAGAGAGAAAAAAAACAAAAGATCCACAAATCCAATCCATAGGTTCACGACAGGATTGTTCCCTGTTATCGCATCTAATGATGGCTTTAAGGTTTTCCCCACCATCCCCTTGGAGGATAGAAAACGTCTCTCTTCTGTAGTGTAGTCTTTACGACAATTCTTCGGGGAGGGGAATCATAGACAGTATTTCTTTCCAGAATATTCCCCCCTTATGACTCCTCCATTACCTTTACGACTTGAGAGGCGCTACTGTGATGTGTTAATTTATTAAAGCAGCCTTCTTGTGTGCAAAATAAATTCAGAGTCTCACATTCATTAAACATCGCAGAGTGCACACAGGACTTGGACTTGTCAAAAGCATGATAATGATGCATGTTGATGCGGCAACAGAAAAACGGCGAATCTAATTTGGCGCTTGGCAAAAAAGCGGAATGGTAGTGTATTTGTTAGAAATACAGGTGATTTGGTATTTTATTTGGTAGACATAAAATTGAAATACTGCTTTTGATGTTACTTGCATATGGACCACTTGTCCAGCCAGGCAAATCTCTAACAAGTAATGTAATCAATATGTGATGTGTAAGGAATAAAAGACTTTACGGGCCGTGGTGTTATATGAAAATAATCACTTTCATATACTTGCTATGACTTGCTACCTCAATGTTAATTATTTTCCTATAACTCGACAGCGTTGTACCACAGCAATTCGACATTATACTTCTTATCTCTTTATAGTTACATTAAATGTTATGGAACGTCCAGGAGACCATTATTTTTTCCTCTTATCACCTATAAACTGTCATTTCCCCACCATTCTCTCTTTAAAAAAATAGAATGTGGTCATACTTTCATTAAGAAAATTCCTTGTATTTGGAAAATATAACTATTCTAACATTGATAAACCCAAGTGGCTTAACACTAAACTAGTTTTTTTTTTTGTTTTGTGTGCAATCCCATTTGTCCAAAATTGGTGTCAGTTTGTGTTCTTTCCAAATCCAATTGGTCAGGCAGGCAAGATGGGCCGAATCGGCCAGAAGGTGCTGCTATAGCGCAACATTATATACTGTCCATCGCAGGTGGAGTTAAGTTCAAATAACAAACATTTGGTTTCTCAGGAACTCAGTGTCCTCCAGATTTTAGCAGGCATATTGTCTGGAAATCTGAGAATGTAAATATGTATCTATGCTCTCTTTATTCTTCTATGTAACTTGGGAAGAATTTGAAGTTTACGGCGATATTTACAAACCCTGCTTGGACCCCGCATATCGCTGCTTGCATATTTATTATTATTTTACGGTCATTCCATTCTAACATATCATCCGATATATTTAATTAATCACAAATTGTACACGACAAACAACGGACGTTTCGATGGGAACAACTTGTCAAACTCTTTAGACCGTGCCTCATCAGATGCTTCATCCCCGTGAGCTGTTTTATTCATTTCTACTTGAATCAGAGACTCTGAAAGATTAAAAGAGGTTTTAAAGTGCTTTTCCCTTCTTTCTGGTCACCCAAATTTCGGCGCATGTTGATGAATGGAGAACGATAATGTAGTATGCAATTTTGTTGAGTTTCAGCTCAGTTCCAAATCCCTCTGAAACGCTTGACAGTCTATCATTGACGCGAACAACCTTGAAAACATGCCCCGCATCAGCATTCTGTCATTTACTCAGAAATTTATCACGAGTGAACGTTTGATTTTAATGAAAGTGTCTGTGATTTAAATAGATATGGAGATTGTTGGGGTATATCCGTTGAATGTTTGATCTATTTATGCTTTAGTTCATCGATTTTTTTAAAAAATATATAAATTCCCCATCCATCATCATCTCTTATAGGCTTACATCATCTACTGAAATGTTAACTCTTGACAATTAGACAGTAATAACTTCTAATTAGTTGCAATAATTACTTCTTAATTTCCACTGTTGGAGCTCATCTTCGGGATAATGAACATCTATAGGAACAATGGGCCTCATTTATCAACCTGGATACAAATGGATTTATATGAAAATTCAGAAAAACTTTCATATCCGACTAGTGTTTTGAAGTATGCATAAGAAATATATACGTATAACAAGACGAATTATTGTAAACTTTGATTGATCACTTGAGTTGCTGCGTTTTTATATGGATTACACTGACTACGTTTACATGGACAGCAATAATCTAATTATTGACCTTAATCGAAGTAAGGTCATAATATGATTAAGGTGTTTACATGAGTCTCTTTTAGAATACTCTGGTCATGTTCCCGTTTTACATGTTATAGATCATAATTAGATTAAGAGCCCGCGTCATTACATCACCGCACTACGCCGTCTGACGTCACTCCAAAATTTCACGTATCAACATACAGTTCGTTATGGGACCGTATACAGATTTGGGTGTTTTTGTTAAATTTTTTTACGAACGCTTTAAGTGCAGTTAATTATTTGTCATGATGTACGTGCTAATAGACGACTGCTTGAAGCCGTGGGCTGCGTCTCAAATCACATACTTACCTACTGTATAGTAGCCGAGATACATGTCTTATTCCTCACTACAGGCCTATAGTAGGCAAGTATGCAGTTTGGGACGCAGCCGAACTCTCTTGTTCGCCGTAAAACGTAAAACTGCCGTGTGTGATCGTGTCCTGTCGCAGAACGCGGTGAGAACGCTCACACGACGGTCATAATGTGATTAAGGTGTTTACATGTCTGTAATGCACGTCCATAATACGATTCAAACAGGAGTAATCCACCTGTCTTAATTCGATTACTTAGATTATGACCTTAATTAGATTAAGGTTGGTGTTTACATGGTAGTTTCTTAATCAAAGTATGGTCTTAAATAGATTAAGAGTGGATTATTGTTGTCCATGTAAACATAGTTCAAATCGCTGGGGAATTTGTCTCCGTGTCACAACTAGTGGACAGTGACTTAGTGGTTAGCACGTCTGTCTCACACCTCCAGGGTTAGGGGTTCAAATCCTACCTCCGCCCTGTGTGCACGGAGTTTGCATGTTCTCCTCGTGTTTCAGACGTTTCCTCTGAGTACTCTGGCTTCTTCAGCCAGTCCAAAGACATGCGCTGTAGTCTGATTGGCCTCTCTAAATTGTCCACAGTGTGTCAATTGTACCCTACGATTGGTTGGCATGTGACCCTGGGATAGGCTCTGGGATCGGTTCCATGCTCCCCGGCAAATCTTTAATAATGAATAGATGGATGCATAGACACATTGTTACATAACCCTGAATGACATTAGGGAAATATTTCTAGAAGATGTAAGCCAAGGCCATGAAAATAGCAGAATTGATATTACTGGAACAGTTAAGGAGGCATCAGATATTTCGAGACCGGTTTGATTTTTTGACAGAGAATGAACGCTGGCTTACAAATCGCTTCAGTTTGCCACGGCATCTGGTCAGTTTGAAAAAGCATTGTCATAATCGTCTCACTTTTGTTCTGCTAGATGGATGACACTGAATTTCACCGCTGTCATTTAATTTCATGTTTTGACCTTTTTAGGAGCTGTGAATTTATTCTCATAGACACGAGTCAAAAGTACTTCAAACGTTTTGCCTTCGTCTTTTGTTCTGTTGTGTCACCGGATGCGAATCAGCCGTGGTGTGCACGCACCTGCTAATTTATGGGTGATTGGCATTTATCAAAGCACGCGCCAACACAAAAGAAAATCAGCGTTTATGAAACTTTTTCGAATTTTTGAAAACAGAGTACGTTTTTAGACACGACTTTACTCAAAGATTGATGAATGAGGCATTGATTTTCTTGTTGACTAAAGAGACACTACATTTCATACGCCGGCACACTGTGTTTACTACTGCGGTATGAGAACTGATTTACCCTAGGTCACAATAGCAATTTGCTCATGTCACTTGTAGTTTATGGGCACATAGCGACCGCTGCTGTTGTTGTTTGTGGGTGGGCGTCGCCAAATGTTGGACCCAACCAGACCCAAAACATTCTCTCATTTACAGTGTTTTAGCAAGCCCTAAAGACCTTTTTCCGTTCAGTCTGTCAACAAGTCATGCCAATTAAAGTATGAGCTTCAATTTGTCAGGAACCTCCTTTTCCTACTCCGTTATTTCATTTCTTCTCTCCATGTTATGTGCCATGATTTCCTTTGTAGAAATACTCAGTGGGACAAGGAAGAAGAAAGAATGTCCAGAATTCACTATGGCCCAAACATCCAAGGAGCTACAGTAGCCTCTGAGGAACTCATCATTCCTCTGTGATGGAAATATAAGACTGGTATTCAGGTCCAGTAAACATGGTGGCATTTCCAAGAAAGCAATCTTCTCTTTTTCTATATTTTAATTTCTGGGGAAATGCCAATCTTATTCAATGCGCTTCTTCAAGAAAGCTTGAGGAAAGGTCATGATAGAGATCCGACCTACAGAGATAGACACATGTCTTTTGATTTGACAGAAAGATGAAAAAAGGGAAAGTGGCCTTGGTTCTGTTCTGTTTATTGACTATTCTATACATCTGATTTCTATTAATTGTTATATTAATATTTATATGACCTCCATCGCTACTACTACTACAACAACAACAACAACAACTACTACTACTACTACTATTACTAATGATAATAATAATACAATACAAAAAGATTTTCAACATTTAATCAAAGAATTCATGAGTCAAAAGTTACGAGGTTACGTTCCTGACACCGGCTGCATTTTGCTTTTAAATGAGTAATACGATCGAAAGTAACAGGCGTGGGGATTTATTTATTTATTTAGTGAAATATTTTTTTATTTTTTTATTTTGCATAGAATTTGCGCAAATGCCCAAAATGTGGGTCACTAGGATCCTGCAGTGGACACTGCATTAAGGATATGTCCTAATGGTTTACTTAAAAAATTCCAAAAATGTACTTTTAAATGAATAATTTACTTTTGGTCTATAATTCGGGGTAACATGGATGCACTTCCAGAGTCAGTCAATCTCGTGATAATATAGAAAAAAACAAAACAAGAACAAAAACAACAAATCAAAACAACCCCCCCAAAAAACAAACAAACAAACAAACAAACAAGCAAAAAACCCCCCACAAAAAAACAAAAACAATAGAACTTCCTTTTTTAAAAAACTTTATATACAATGATATTTGGATGATGCAACTACCCGCTGAACATGTGACTTGTGTCATGGAGGTGAACGGTAACCAGGTAAAGCACGAGACATTAAATGGATTGACTTGTTAGATGATTTGTGAACAATATGAATTACTCTAGTACTGCATATTTAAAGGTAACATGTAGTAATAGTCGGATGGGACATTTTTTTTTATATATATATAATTTGCTTATTAATATATTTGTAAATATAGGAGACAAACAGGGCCCTAATCCCAAAAACACTCTCACAAGCTCACAAAACTTTGGCTGTACTTCTGCTATGACAAACTGTATCACCTGCTGGGATTACATGTGCATAGGCTGAACTGAAGGGGGTAAAGGGAGTATTCTCTCCATCTGAGAGCTGATGGAGTGTGCGAAGAGTTCTGTCCATTGGATTGCGATGGCGTTAAGCGGTGAGAGAATGGTGTGATTGATTGGTGCAGCGTGAACTCACATGGAGAGGGACAGCAAGAAATGGAGAAACCCAGACAGGGATGAAGGAGCTTAATGAGGCTAATCCTTGATGATGCACATGGACACCTCAGTACTCCCTTCTTACCCCATCAAGAGCTGTGTGTGTGTGTTAAAAATGCATTAGATATACCGTAATTTATACGCATTGCGATGACAATTCTGCTGATATTAGCTCTACGTATATATGATTGATCATTCAAGGGGACATGGTGGCTCAGTGGTTAGCATGTTTTCCTCGCACTGACAGTGTTGGGAGTCAAACGTGAGTTTAAATGTTCTCCCCGTTCTTCGTGGGTTTCCTCTGGGTACTCCAGTTTCCTCCCCCAGTCCAAATACATGCGATTGGCATTTCTAAATCGTCTGTAGTGTGAGTGTGAGTGCGATTGTTCCCTGTGATGGGTTGGCAGCCCATCCACGGTGTCCTCCAGCTTGTGCACTGAGTTCCCTGGGATTCTCTCCAGGATCGCCTCAAATCATAAGCAGTACAGAAAAGAAAAGGATGGATCATGATCATTCATGTTCATAACCACAAGTGACCAATATCTGTCTTAAATGAGTTAAATGAGAAAGGAGCTGCTCCCTGTTTCTTTTCAAACACTATTCAGATTTTGCTAGAATCAATCGTCCACATAATAAATCATCCTATGTCTGATTTGAAAAGATCAGATTTTTGTATCCTAATAAAAATCCAATCTGTGCCAATTCAACCTAGTAATACAAACATAGCCAAAATGGCAGCACATATTAGAACCTTCACTGAAATGTCACTTGTTTTCAGTTTTCATAGATTTTTCTCTATTTTGTATTGTATTTTTTTCCGATACGTAAAGCATGCAGACTGAATATACAGCTACGTCTTCATCCTTAAAAATCTCCCACATAGGACGTGAATGCTCCCAGTTAGTGATTGCGCGACTTAATTAATGAATCATTTCTAACGACAGTGAGTCGACGTGATGTGAAAACGTGCACACGTGGTCACTCTAAGAGTTCACAGCTCCAGAGGATCATCTCGAGAGGAAACAAACAGACTCACAGTCTCAGCATGTGTGCTGCTCAAACAAACAGACCGTATCAGTGGCTTATACAAAGGCTTAGGAGTATAAATTATGCAGCGGTGGATGTTTGTGTCATTTAGGTCAGGTCAGCAGAGTTTGCAAACCTGTGGAATGTGTAATGACTGAGTATCGGAAGCTCAACTGAAGGTCTCCGAGCAAAACTCATTACACACATACATCAGAAGCTACAATTTTATTGTATTTGAGTACTAGCAAGACAAGGATACAAATGAGGACAAAGGAGGATATTATGCTGAAGATTCTAGTCACAGTCATGCTGTTATGTAAATAATTATTCATCCATAAGTGCCATTTAGAGCAGCCTCACTGGTATTTAAAGGTTGATATTTAAATATTGCGTGCCTGATATATATATATATATATAAAATACTACATATTAGGTGAGTTGGTTTGAGATCAATATATGAATATGAGACAATAAACCAGAATTTCAGATGTCATTTCCTAATATTTACATCTAGAGGTGTTCTATAACATGGCGCCAACATGTCACCTTTTCTTTAAACCCACCCCTTTTTCAAGTGATCAAAAATACTGGAACATGTGATGGACAGGTTTTTTTTGTAACCTAGGTGTGGCCTGTTTGATTGATTGATTGATTGATTGATTGAACAATTAATAAGCCTCTTAATGTGTGCTCTTGGTTTGAGCCCTGAGTTTTGCCAGCGAAGATTGCATTTGTTGTTAAATAAAAGGATAAACCAACATGAAGACCAGAGAGCTGTCTATGGGAGAAAAATAAGCCATTTTGAAGCTGAGAAAAGAAGGAAAAATCAATCCGAGCCAAAACATCAGCAAAAGCATGGCTGAATTGCTGTTCCAATGCGTTCAGACGGGACGATATGTACGTACATCTATATCCGTGAGTGAGTTAGTTATACTCTAACTTTTATAGATTTTTATTTTTATTTTATGACGTCTACATTATCGAGTCAGTTCAAAAACACATTTCAGATTCCTAAATATTTGTTTTCTAGCTCAAAATTAATTAATTATTTGGAAGGCATCTGTCACAGGGTGCCCAGCAGAGGGTGCTGTGGCACTGGGTTTTGACGTCGGACTAACCACGTGACCTTTGTTTTGATTTTGCTTCCTGATTTGACACTGGTGATTGTTATTTCAGTTAATCATGTTTAGTTTGAGTAATGCCAGGTATTTAAGGCTCTGGAGCAACGAAGCACGTTGCTCGGGATTAGATAGCTATAGGTAGTAGTTTGTTTCACAAGTATTATGTGTTGTAGCAGTTTCCAGGTTTGTCTATGTTCTGTTTGTTTTGAGTTTTATGCTTAATAAAGAGTTTGATCTGCACCTGCCTCCGTCCCTGTCTACAACCTTGTGACAGAATCCCGAGCCACACTTACGGACGCAGCAGATCGAACCGCGGCACCATGGATGCAGTAGGAGAACAGTGAAGAAGCCTCACCCGGGAGCCCGCGCTATGGGTTCCCGCCTTGGAATCCATGAGCTTTGCACAGAGGTTTTCTATGGTCATGCTGGAGCCGTATGATGGCTACTTTTACCCGGATAAGATTTTTTGAGGGACTGTCAGTATTATTTCTCCAGCCTATGCGACCCAAAGCTGACCGAAGGACGATTCATTCTATTTATCATGTCTTGCCTTGTTGGCCCAGCTCTCACATGGGAACAGCGAGTGGCAGCCATGGAACCCAGTGTGCTGGAGGATATTTGGGAGTTTTTGGACGTGTTTTGGGAGGAGTTCGGAGAACCAGGACAGAACTATGATCTGTTGCTGGAGGATGTGGACGTGGCGGAGCGCCCAGTCCATGATGTACAAAGTCAGACCCAGTCTCAAGTCCATGATGTTCAAAGTCAGACCCAGTCTCAAGTCCGCGATGTCCAGGTTCAGAACCAGTCTCAGGTCCACGATGTCCAGGTTCAGACCCAGTCTCAGGTCCATGATGTCCAAATTCAGACCCAGTCTCCAGTCCACAATGTCCAAATTCAGACCCAGTCTCAAGTTCACGATGTCCAAATTCAGACCCAGTCTCAAGTCTCCGAGAGCCATGTCCAAGTTTCCGTTCCGAGTTCGAGCCTCCGCCGTCCAAGTTCGAGCCTCCGAGAGCCAAGTTTAAGCCAGTCCAGACCAGTTATCAGGTTCCTGCCACAGCTAAGTCTCAAGACTTCATCCAGTTTCACGTTTCACTCACCACTCAAGCTTCAGCCATGACTCTCATCCAAGCTCAAGCCAGGCCCCTTGTCCTAGTTCACGCCATGTCCCAAGTCCTGCTCCAGGTTCATGTCTCTGTCCCGTTCCAGGTCCCAGTCCATGTTACGTCCCATGTCCCGGTCCCTGCCACGTCACATGTCCCAGTCCCTGTTCTATCCCTGGTCTCAGGCCCAGGTACGCCCCAGGTCCCGGTTCCTGTCATCCCCAGTTCAAGTCCCGTCCCGTGGCCGTGCCACTGCTCTGCATTACGATTCCGACTCCACAGCTCTACTTTATGGTCCCGACACACTCGCCATGTCACTGGCTCATGTCATGTCTTTAGCCACGTCCCTAGCCCACGTCATGCCTCTAGCGGCGTCCCTAGCTCGCGTCATGCCTCTAGCCATGCCCATAGCTCACGTTCATGCCTCTAGCCATGCCCCTAGCTCACGGTCATACCGTTCGCCATGTCCCGTGTCGTGTTTCTAGCCCCAGTCATGTTTCTCGCCAGGTTTCTAGTCAGGGTTAAAGCTCTCCTTATGTTTTTATTCCTCTTTCTCGCCACGCCTCTGAGCCCTGTTTCGGCCATGCCTCTGAGCCCTGTCTGTTCCGCTGGGGACACCGCCCAGTCTCTCTGTTCCGCTGGGGACGTTGCTCAGCATCTCTGCTCTCCTGAGGACGTCGCTCAACATCTTTGCTCTGGTGAGAACGTCGCTCAGCGTCCCTGTTTTCCCGGGGAGGTCGCCCCGCCTCTCATCTCCCCTGAAAGCAACACTCCGATTCGTCATGTAACTATGTACAGCACTCTGCTCTCAGGCTCGGCCAGGAACTCGGGATGGTCTCTGCCTGGCGATGGGCGATCGCCCGCCCAGAGGTCCGGGGCCACCAGTGAAAGGAGGGACTTTGGGCATCTCCGGGGGAGTGCCCTTCCGGGGTGTTCTGTCACAGAGGGAAGAGGGCGCTGTGGCACTGGGTTTTGCCGTCAGACTAACCACGTGACCTTTGTTTTGATTTTGCTTCCTGATTTGACACTGGTGTTCCTTTCAGTTAATCATGTTTAGTTTGAGTAACGCCGGGTATTTAAGGCTCCGGAGCAACGAAGCACGTTGCTCGGGATTAGATAGCTATAGGTAGTAGTTTGTTTCACAAGTATTATGTGTTGTAGCGGTTTCCAGGTTTGTCTATGTTCTGTTTGTTTTGAGTTTTATGTTTAATAAAGAGTTTGATCTGCACTTGCCTCCGTCCCTGTCTACAACCTCTTTGCTCGACATCTTTGCTCGACAGCATGTGCCGAAAACTTTTCCACAGTACTATATGTGAGGCACAAATGAACTTGCTGAGTTAATTTCCCAAAATTCGAAACACCATTTATGTATCTGCACCAATTCAATTATGAGTACACTCAAATAAAGCTCAACATCAGGGCATCAATTCTTACACTTAGCCTTTAGCTATACGAGTTATCTTTTTCTCTGCAGATAAACACTGTATGAATGCAGTTGAGTCTTTTTCTCACTTCGCCATGCTTCATTCAGCAAATCCTTTACACAGTTTATCTGCAGAGAATATTTCTACAGGGTGTTTTGTAATAATGCGAATGGCTGTTGGGTTTCAAGCATGCTGTTATAGGAAAATAATCCAAGATGGGGTGGTGTGATGCAGCCCAGTGTGAAGTGGAGTTACAGTCAGCATTGCAAAGTTAATTATTTTCCAATAACAGCACATTCCTCTTTTACTACAGCACTTTTACTTGCCAATGCAAGAGTGACAAATCGTACTTTTAATCCATTAATGAATTCATTATTATCAGTCACAATTAATGTTGTGGAATGTCTATGAAAAAGGTTACTGTATCTCCTGTGGTCACTTATTTTATAACAAATATAAACATTCAGTCTATCACCAATCTCTCATTTTTTATGTTAATAAGACAAAAAAAAAAAGAAAAAAATCAATGTGATTTTTTATTTATTTATTTATTTTTTACAGAAGAAGTGTCCTTTATCACTTTGTAACAATCAGAGATAACGGTGTTTGTTTTAAGTTTTAAGGCATTTGTGAGATTTGTGCTTTACATTTTCTCTGTAATCTGACAAGCTGTGTTGTTTTTTTATTTTTGTTTGTCTTACTAACTTCAAAAAGCTGAAAAAAATGTGAGATTCATGAGGGAATGACTGTTTATAACTGCTATAGGTAAGACGGACAGGTAACAGTTACTAACTTCAAGGACATTCCACAATATCGATGTTACTGTAAATGGATAAAAACTCTGACTCGTTGTTTATTATGAAAAGAAAAAATTGTAATCATCAGTCCCATTCAGATTGGATCAGTTTATCAATATATTCAATTCAATTCAATTTTTATTTGTATAGCGCTTTTTACAATAGACATTGTCTCAAAGCGGCTTTACAGAAATATATAAACATGGTATACAGATGTTAAAAGTGCGAATTTATCTCAACTGCGACAGTGGTGAAGGGAAAAACTCCCTAAGATGATAAGAGGAAGAAACCTTGAGAGGAACCAGACTCAGAAGGGAACCCGTCCTCATCTGGGTAACAATGGATAGTGTGAAAAAAGTTAATTATGGTTTTATACTAAGTCTGTTTGGCATTTACAACCGTAATTAAATTTTATTTTATTTTATTTTTAAAGCTATCCTCAACTAAAACCCATTTGGAAAGCAATAAAATGAGCACAGGATTGTATTTTCTATGAACCAAGGTGACACGTGGTCAGTAGAAAGTCCTTTCCCAACATGGCGTCCAATCCATTTTACGTTTTGATGATTTCCAGCAATGCTAAAGCAGCTCAGGGAAAAGTGTGTTAGGATGGATGGAGATGATACTCTCATATTATCCTTAAACACTATAATTACTTTACCAGTGTTTTGGTTAAAGCTGATGTCCACAGTGACGTTCTGACAAAAGATAATTAGTGTCTGTCATGGATATGCCGGAAGGAACCCGGGACTACAGTTCCCAGCAGCCACTGCACCCTACTACATCACTGTCACATGACCATGCACCTGATTCACATTCATTTTATCGAGCACTTGTGTGTATATATAGCCAAAGTTTGCACGGCACTCCTTGTCTTGCTTTGATTGTTTTTCTTTGCCATTGTTCTGTTGCTGTGATTGTGATCTTTGTTGTATGTTTATTCTTAGCTTTAGTGTTCTTAGCTTTAGTATATAAATCATGTTTTGTGTTTTGTTTGAATTAAACCTAATCTGCACTTGCATCCATCTCCGCCTCGAAACCCTGACAGTATCAGTTTATTCAGAGAGATTTACATCGTCTCATTTGTCCTTACGAAGTTGAAATGAAAGATTCATTAGTCGAATTATTATACGATGATATCTTTTCATGTGACAACACTGAAGAAATGACACTTTGCTACAATGTAAAGTAGTGAGTGTACAGCTTGTGTAACAGTGTAAATTCGCTGTCCCCTCAAAATAACTCAACACACAGACATTAATGTCTAAACCGCTGGCAACAGAAGTGAGTACACCCCTAAGTGAAAATGTCCAAATTGGGCCCAAAGTGTCAATATTTTGCGTGGTACCATTATTTTCCAGCACGGCCTTAACCCTCTTGGGCATGGAGTTCACCAGAGCTTCACAGGTTGCCACTGGGGTCCTCTTCCACTCCTCCATGATGACATCACGGAGCTGGTGGATGTTAGAAACCTTGTAATCCACCAACTTCCGTTTGAGGATACCCCACAGATGCTCAATAGGGTTTAGGTCTGGAGACATGTTTGGCCAGTCCATCACCTTCACTGTCGAGCTGTGTGTGTGTGTGTGTGTGTGTGTATATGTGTATGTGTGTATGTATGTGTATATATATATATATATATATATATTATATATATATATATAAATAAAAGAGAAATTTAAACAGCACCTTTAACAGCTCGACAGTTTTCCATCATGTCTGGGTAAGTAATGTAACAAATTCCTATTAATGATCTAGAACTATAATGAATATCATTTTTTATAATTTCATGAAGGCACACATATGGCCTGCTGCATTTCACAAGAAGAATCACTTTCTTCAATTAATTACACTTTGGTGTAATTAATTGAGATCAATTTCCCTGACAATAATAAAGGATTGTAATAGTAATGTCTTGCATTATTAACTTTAGATGAGAGGATTAAAAAGACACTAAAAGTACAATAGGGAGGGTAAAATGGCACATCATGTGACAACATGTTCGCAGGGTTGTGAGGGCTACTTTAAAAATGTATTGCGTTACAGTCACAAAATACTTCATCAAAAAATTTTATAGGTAAAATAAAATATTAGATGCCACGAGTGTCTTTTCTGCCATCATTCACACATTTGAATGGTCTTGTAATACGAAGCAATTTTATAACATGAAATTAAAAATGACCTTATGTGGCCATAGGCGTTGTTTCGACTCAGGACAGCTGTCATTTGATGCTATTGTCAAGCAGTTGTTTGACGTCGTACACAACAGCGCTTCACGTTTGCTGAGAGTAGGCTAACAGTTGAGAGGCGGAATTATGTGGCTAATTTCGCTTTTAGAATCGACCAATTGGTGTGCGAGAAGGTGGGAATTACAGAGAGGGGTTCAAGCAGTGCAAATATGCACATACATGATCAAGTATTGGACCATAAGCACATCATAATGAAACTAAAGACGAATCCCGGACATTTTCTCAAATTTTGAAATCCCGGTTGGACGTTTTTTTAAGGTCTGAGAAAGAGGACATGTCTAGGAAAAAGACGACGTATGGTCACCTTAACAAAAGTATCTCAGAGAACAATTCGTGTTCATTTCTACCAAATTAACTATGCACAAAATACAAAGTATACCGGTAATCTGATTACTTTGTTTTTTGATGTAACTGTAATGGATTACAGTTACCAGTTTTTATAACCTGATTATGTAACGCCGTTACATGTAGTCCGTTAGTCCCCAAGCCTGCATGTTCGATTGCAGCTCTTCGAAGAATTACAATTTTAAGAATTAAATTAGGTGCATTTTTTTCCTCATGGATAATAGGGTCTTTTCATCTACGCACGGCTGTTCTCAAACTCACTGCAATCAGCGACATGCTATTTTGAAGCCACTATTTGGAAGCCATTCTTGTTTTAATACATTTCAAGAGAACTTTCCCAAATCTCTGGATTACGAGTTTAGCATTGATGAAATATTCCAGCGTCAGGTCATGAACACTGCAAAAAGAGCACCATGTAACTGTGTGTTAAATAATTCTTCTACAAGTAATTTTTGTATTGTACAGGTATAGTCTTGCATGTCTTGTACTGTATATTATCTCCACAGCCAAAATAATGTACACCCGGAGGCTACACAAGTGAGAGGAACAAATAAGAAATACAATGAGATGAGATGATGAATTGCTACACTTCTGCATTGCAGGACCAGAAATGATGATGACGTATCATTAATGATTATATGAGTATGCCAGCATCACTAAAAATATGGTGAAAGTGCAGTCTTATATGCAGGCAGATGAGCCAGCTGATATATGAGTCTGGAATCATAGATAGTTGTATAGGTGTTACTGGAAGCCCCACCCCCTTCCCCCATCTCGCACCACCCCCTTCCCCCATCTCTTTGACTGGTGCTCTTGCCTCAACTTGATTTTTATGCTCGAAAACCAGCGAATAGAAATGATTTATTTTTCCTTTTTGTTTGTTCTGAACAGAAACTATATATTTTTGTTACATTTTTACAGCAAAAAAATGAAAAAATGAAAAAATTTCACTTCGGAACAATTAAGAGTAATTTTGTTCAACTTTTTCAAATACTTTCAATAAAAAAAGGGAATTCTTTTTAATTTTTATTTCCTGTAATCTTCCTAAAGAAATTGTTTTCTGTCAGGCAGACCTGCTAAACTGTGAGGGAGGCACAGGCCTCCTCCACCGCCTCCCCCTTCAGAAAGCCCCCCACGGCCACAGTCGCAGTCTGGTAGGCCAGATTTACAATGATAATCGGTGCTGGAAAGTGAAACAGAAGCAGTCCTGAGGGGCCGTGGAGGGAGGTATCAAGGGGACAAGAGGTTGTCAGAGCAGTTAGCCCCCAGTATTACTGTAGGGCTCCCCTAGCCAATGTCGTCCCAATTTTCCAGTTTCTTTGGTCAGATGAAAATCTGATACTTTCCCTCCAACAAAATGTGGAAATTTACTGTCACTAAAGACCATCTGGGAACATAGAAACTACTGCCAAATGTGTCTCCATGGGTTCTGTCCTCCATAGAAAAGGGTACTGGGTCCAGTTCATAGCTCGACCCGCCCCCATTTCAGAGGTGTGCTTACCGCAGTAGTCAGCAAAAGGCAGAGCCCGACATTAGCCCAGGAAGTAGATCTCTCTTGGACAAAGGAGCCATAGAGCATGTTCCTTTTCTCTGAGGGAGGGAGATTTTACAGCCATTATTTCCTGCTGACGTTTCAGACATACAGTTTCAGGACGTTGACGCTTAAACATATCGTTTCACAGGCTCAGTTTGTGATGATAGATCTAAAAAATGACGTATATTCCATTGCCCAGTCACAGGAAGTTCCTGAGGTTTGCATTTGGAGGCAACGCGTATCAAGATTGGTTCTTCCTTTCAGTCCAGCTTTATCCCCTCGCACCGTCACAAAGTGCATGGATGCCGCGCTGGCTAATTTGTGATTCCAGGGCATCTGTATGCTAATCTACCTGGATGACTGGATAATGCTTGCTCTGTCCTGGAAGTTGGCGATTCAACATTGAGATGTTCTCGCCCATGTGAGGAGCTTAGGGCTCAGGTTGAAAGTCAGGGAAAGATACTTCTCCAGTCGAGAGTGACTTTTCTAGGGGTTATATGGGATTTGAATACGATGAGGGCGTGTCTATATCCTAGGACAGATTATTCCTAAGCACCTATGTCTGTTGCCCAGCTGATAGTGTTGCAGGCTTACTCCCTCCTCCATTCCTTACATTGGAATGAGGAAGATTACACCTACTGTGTCCAGTGAGGGCTCTTAGTTGTTACATCCAGCGCTCTGGCCAGTGGTGTAAGTCGGAGCAGTTGCTAGTTTGCTTGGCAGTGACAGTAGAGATGATGCTGCATCAAAGCAACGCATCTCTATTTGGATACTGGAAGCAATATGAGGTGCGCGGTCTCACTATGCTTCTGGGCATAGGGTCTCATTCCACCAGGGGGGTCACCTCCTCAAAGGCTTTATCTGTGCTGTGCTGTAGCAGGGTGGTCTATGCCACACATGAATTCGGTATTACAGTTTGGCCTTATGGGTCAGCTAATACATGGTTCTCGGAGATAATATCTTACATTTTACATTCTTTATCTCACACTGTTCTGGCTTTTTCTCTTACACACTTTTATTTATTTTATTTTTTTACCACATGAGATAATCTAAATCTACACAGTGTTTGTCAAATCCTGTGCAGTTGATCTATTTTTCTACAAGTGGTCCATTCCTGTTGTTCCTTGATCCAAATGGGAATTTTTGAAGAGTGTTGGTCTTTGTCTTTCCCTTCATTTCCATCTCTTCATCACACTGTATGAGAATAGAGCAAATCAACATATAAAAATACATAAGTAACTGTACTCTCTCTCTCTCTCTCTCTCTCTCTCTCTCTCTCTCTCTCTCTCTCTTTTTTTTTTTTTTTTTTTTTTTTTTTTTTTTTTTTTTTTTTTTTTTTTTTTTTTTTTTTTTTTTTTTTTTTTTTTTTTTTTTTTTTTTTTTTTTTTCTCTCTCTCTATATCTATATATATTTTTTTTTTTCTCTCTCTCTCTCTCTCTCTCTCTCTCTCTCTCTCTCTCTCTCTCTCTCTCTCTCTCTCTCTCTCTCTCTCTCTCTCTCTCTCTCTCTCTCTCTCTCTCTCTCTCTCTCTCTCTCTCTCTCTCTCTCTTATTTCAGACACTCCACTAGCACAATGTGTCTTGAGTATCCCCAACCTCCAAAAAGTGTCCCCAAAGTCCACCTCCATTTTTTCCAACACACTCCTGCTATCCTTCGATCTGCAGTTGCTGAGTGTGAAAAGCAGAAACACAGAGTGGAACCTTGTCACAACCCTTATTTTC